>CM042320.1:26270682-26278182 GCA_023566125.1 Zingel zingel
ATCAATCACACGTTACACACATCAATCACAGTTACACACATCAATCACAGTTACACACATCAATCACACGTTACACACATCATTCACATCAACATGTTACACACATCAATTACACGCTACACACATCAATCACACGTTACACACATCAATCAGACATTACACACATCTATCACACGTTACACACATCATTCACACGTTACACACATCATTCACACGTTACACACATCATTCACACGTTACACACATCAACATGTTACACACATCATTCACACGTTGCGCACATCAATCACATGTTACACACATCATTCACACGTTACACACATCAACATGTTACACACATCATTCATACGTTACACACATCAACATGTTACACACATCATTCACACGTTACACACATCAATCACATGTTACACACATCATTCACACGTTACACACATCAACATGTTACACACATCATTCATACGTTGCGCACATCAATCACATGTTACACACATCAACATGTTACACACATCAATCACATGTTACACACATCATTCACACGTTACACACATCAACATGTTACACACATCATTCACACGTTGCGCACATCAATCACATGTTACACACATCATTCACACGTTACACACATCAACATGTTACACACATCATTCACACATCAACATGTTACACACATCAATCACACGTTACACACGTGGACATACGTGTTTCGGTTTAATCTAGTGATATGACGTGACGAAAGAATGCAGCATGCATGGGGTCGGCCTGTACCTGGTCACACTTTATATGAACCATCATTAATAAATGCTAAATTGATAGTTAATTAAGCTTTAGTTAATAGTATACCGAATTTACTACTTTTTACTCATTGACCGAATTGCTTCTTATCGAGTATTGAAAAATGCCTCGTCATTCAATACTCAAATTCAAAAACCTAAGAATTGAATCTCATCAGACTTTGCATGTGAGAGGTACAGAAAGAAGAGAACATCGATGCATGGAAGAGAACGATTAAATAAATGAGAGGAAAAAGCAAGGAAACAGGAGCAAAAGATGACAGAGGGAGGAGGGTAACGTCAGGGAAAGAAAAGGGAAACAGGAGGGAGGAGACAAAAAAAGGCAATAAAGAGAAGGAGAAGGAGAGGAAGATAGAAGCGGGAATAAAGAAGAAACTGTAAAGAAGGCAGAGAGGAGAGGACAAAGAAGAGGGAGAGGTGGAGAAATGTCAGAAAGGAGAAGAGGAAAAAGGAGAGAATGTAAACCAGAGTGGTTTTGGTCACATATATGAGACAGTAAGATTATTGAGGAAATGTCCATCTTTTAACGCTCCTCCCTTCATCCTTCCTGTCCTATCAAGTCCACTTTTTAGTTTAACACACGCGCACGCACACACACACACACACACACACACACACACACACACACACACACACACACACACACACACACACACACACACACACACACACACACACACACACACACACACACACACACACACACACACACCTTTCTCAAATAGTAATTTGATGCTTTAATTGACAGAGACATAGACAGAGGTAGAGACAGAGACAGAGACTGAGACAGGGACAGGGACAGAGACAGGTACAGAGACAGGGACAGGGACAGAGACAGAGATAGAGACAGGACAGGGTGTGTGTGTGTGTGTGTGCAGACATTTTGACGAAGTGGCCGGTGTTGCGCAGCGTTCATTCTCCACCTTTCAGATTGTCGACTTGTAAAAAGCCCAGAAGCTATTACAGCTCCACATCTTCCTCCTGCTCTCTCTCTCGTCTTCATTTTACTCATCATTCATGGTCATCTTGTTTTTCTTCTTTCTTTCCTGTGCTCCTCCTCCTTTCCCCCTTCTTCCCCCTACAGCTTATTTTCTCCTCCTCTTCCTCCTCCTGAGACTTCAGCTCTTATTGTGCTCTGCTTCTGTGTGTGTGTGTGTATGTGTGTGTGTGTGCATGTGTGCGTGTGTGCGTTTGTGTGTGTAGGCTCAAAGTGCCTGCTTATTTAGCAAAAAACATTGTGAACAGTATGTGTGGAATAACAAGGGAATAAACTGACCTGTGTGGAATCAAATCTGTAGGCCCTAAAGGGAACCAGACTCACACAGACACACACAGACGCACACAGACACACACACAGACACTGACCTGTGTATTGTACTGCTGGCGGGTGGGCGGCACATCGTAAATGTCGTGCTGGGTGGGGGGCTGATGTCTGGGCGGGACGTCGTACTCGTCCTGGTCTGGTTTGGCTGTGTCGTACACGTACACTTGTCCGACCCGGGTAGGAACTACCACCTGCACACAGAAACACAGCGAGCGGAGAAGCAGGTCAAAGTCAAGAACAACATGCAGACACACGCGCGCGCGCACACACACACACACACACACACACACACACACACACACACACACACACACACACACACACACACACACACACACACACACACACACACACACACACACACACACACACACACACACACACACACACACGCACGCACGCACACGCACACGCACACGCACACGCATGCACATCAGTCTGAAGGCAGAAGGATGGAACAGATATCTAATATTCATATCAGTAGATGGAGACAATGGGAAACACATCAGAGTAAAAGCAAAGATTAAACTCCTTATCTTATTCCATATAAAATAATTTACAGAGCAATCTAAAAAATGGATGCACTGATACCAATGTGTCGATTCAAATTTTGGATTGACCCCATTCATTTGAACTATGACTGTTTAACATAGCGTAGTCATACGTCTTTGTATTGGCATCAATGTCATATTAGAATCCAATTTCTACTGTTTTTACATTTTTTCATTCTTAACTTACTTGTATGAAACAATTTCATTTTTTTTTTCCAATTATGCCTGCATACGGCTGTCTACTTGTCTTGATATTTAAATCTTCTCTTATTTTCATTTGATTGTATTGGGGCCATATATGGCCCCTTCTCTCAAAGTCATTGAGCCTGTGTTTATGTGACCATGGCAACCTGCAGGGGTTGTAAAAGTCTGTAGGTATCATCAGGAAAATGTAGTTAAAGTATTAAAAGTAAAGAAGAATCCTCCCATTTTAGAAGCTGTGAAGGATCCAACCAGTTGTGTGTTTAATGGTCTAATCATCTCAGCTGGACTTGTAGGCCGTTATATTGTTGGCTAGTTTACTTTAGAATAAATATCAGATTTTATAAACTACATGTGTTTTGTGAGCAGAAATTGTAATGTCTAAAGTAACTAGTAACTAAAGCTGTCAGGTGAATGTAGTGGAGTAAAAAGTACAATATTTCTCTCTGAAATGTAGCGGAGTAGAAGTAGAAAGTGGCATGAAAAGAAAAGACTCAGGTAAAGTACAAGTACTGCAACATTTGGACTTATGTACAGTACTGGAGTAAATGTACTTAGTTACATTCCACCGCTGCTAAAAGCTTCCTAACCTTTGAATGGGAATGTATTGCGTCTTCCCCCTGACTGAACACAGACTGAAGCTTGTTCAGTCTCGTTAAAACACGCTGCTCACAGCCAACCAATAAAAACAGAGCAGGGGTCCTGTCATAGCTGTCGTGGGAACCGGGCTGCCCTATTGTGTGCCTGTTTAAACTGTGTATTATATGGTTTGAGTGTAGAGTCAACCAGCCGGCCTGGGAAACACAACAGCTGTGCTACACTACACCACACACACACACACACACACACACACACACACACACACACACACACACACACACACACACACACACACACACACACACACACACACACACACACACACACACACACACACACACACACACGCTAGCTCCCTCAGTATCCTTTCATCGTTCTCTCTTCTCTCATCCCTGTCATTTCAAGCTAGGCTAACCTACCAGTGGGATATTGTGAAGCTCTCTGGTAGTATAGACAAATGATCAAAGCATCCATTTGACAGCCTGTCTGTACTAATCTGCCTCTGCCTCCACCTCTCTGCCTCATAACACATTCTCTCTATTATCTCTTCCACAGGAAGGAGAATTACAACAATCTGTATTCTCTCCAGGAATAATTTCACCACCAGTTTTATTGAGAACAAATTCCTCAAAAGCTGAGAAGTTTTATTTTGCATCATCTTGTTTTCGGACTAATTCTCAGTCTGTGTCACACACTCATGTAAACATCTGCTTCCTCATTGTCAGAAAGCTTTTAACAGTTTTGACAACACTTGGCTGAGTGCCAGATGTGTCCTGCAAACGCACACACACACGCACACACACACACACACATCATCCCCAGCCCTGTGTCAGATTGATAACTCATGTTATTGATCATCTGTCTGTGTGCACCCTAGAGGATGGGCCCACACTTACACACTCACGCTAAGTGATCTGTGTGTGTGTGTGTGTGTGTGTGTGTGTATGTATGAGTGAGGTCTAGTAATAGTAATAGCCTGCTGAGCCTTTTAATCCCTTTAGGAGATCAGAGCTATGGATCAACGGTCACCAAGAGAGATCATCAGTATATGTGTGTGTGTGTGTGTGTGTGTGTGTGTGTGTGTGTGTGTGTGTGTGTGTCATAACTGTTAACTGAACTGACAACATCATTTAATTCCATCATAAGTGCTTTATGTCTTCCCTGTGTGTTTGCATCAGTTTCTTTGCTTTAACTGCCACTAATGTCAATATCTCACCTCCATCATCAAGAAACAAAAAAGGTAATTTCTGTTTCATCGTGAGATCAACTTTTCCCACCTAATTTGAATCATTCATTCCTCATTAAGGAAAGGTCACAACCAGTGGATTCCCGTCCGGCTTTACTGACGATTCAGCCTCGCTGAACTCCAACACGTGGATTTGTGCGTGTGAACCAGAGCCAAGCTGGGGGTGAGCGGCCAAACTGAGGAGTGTTCATGCAGGTTTGTTAATACGGCCTAATGCAAGAGAATGATTTTTTCTCTCGTATTTAACGTATGAATACGACACATTCATGAGAGAAGGTTAAAAAGTATTTAGTTTGATCCACTGGTTCCCCTGGCAAGATTATGTTGACCACACTCCTCCAAGAGGTCACTGATTCGGTCCTATAGACACATCACCTCATTTTTCAACCTTAACACCTGAACACTATGGGCCCTAAGCGCACGGCGTGAAGAGTCTGGCGCAGGTGTGTTTAGGGCGTGTCCAAATCCACTTTTGCTAGTTTGACGGCGGAAAAAAAGGCGCATGGTTCAAAAGGGTTGTACTTAGTGTCTTCATTAATCATAGGTGTGTTTTGGGCGTAACATGCAATAAACCAATCAGAGATCATCTCCCATTCCCTTTAAAAGCCAGGCGCGTTTGGACCTTGGCGCATATGATGACAGATTTGCAGCGTAATATTTTTACTTGTAATCGTTTGCATATTTGTGTGCTGCTGTGCGTCCCTGTGTGTGTAACAAGCATAGTGTGTGCGCGCTGTGCATAAGCCTAGGAGCATTTTACTAATTTGCTGTTAAAATAACAATGAAATGCTGCCTTATTGACTTTAGACCAGGTTTTTGTTGGTCAATGGTGCGATCACTTCCCGCTGCCTCAAGACAGCAATACGCCAAGAATTCACCTGAACACACCTCCCTGTAAGACCAGCACGCCCAGAATGCACCTGAACACACCTCCCTGTAAGACCAGCACGCCCATGGGCCACAGATGGGCGCAGGTGCATTTGCTATTTAAACGACGTGGGCGCTGGACGGGAAATTGACAACTGCGTCGTTCTGAAACTAGCAAAGACACTTGCGTCGGGCTTTGCGCTGCGCCGGGTGCAAGATAGGACCCTGTATGTTGCAGTTACGTTGAGTGAAAACTAAGTTTGCACAGAAGTTTAAACAGGTAGCTAAAAGTAATGAATAAATTATAGAAATAAATAGTTAAAAGTAATGGATAGATGGTAGCAATAAATTGCTAAAAGTAACGGATAAATGGTTGGAACATGTAGCTTCACAAGTTGTAGTTTGATTGCTGACCGAACCAGCCTAAATATGGACCGTTCAGTTGTATGAAAAAATAAACCATATTCACTTTTATATAATTTGTGTTTCACATTAAGACCGTACATTGGGAATCGATGAAGGTGTATGTGAGTTGTATGTGAGCCCTGTCTGTGTACCACAGACAGGGCTGTGGGGGTACCTCGGACCAAAGTTGGGAACTACTGCTTTATACTACTGAGTTATGTTTTTTTAAAGATTATTTTTGGGGCATTTTTAGGCATTTATTGACAGGACAGCTGAAAAAATGAAAGGGGAGAGAGAGGGGAAACGACATGCAGCAAAGGGCCGCTGCATGTAGCTTCTTTCCAAGGATGCTCGTCCCTTGTCAACATTACTCCATGCTGATCCTCGCCATCCTTTCACAGTTGTTAAGGCATGCACCTACATACATGTCACGTTGATTCTCTGACAACCCCAATACACAGACAGGACTGAATGACAGCCAGCACACAGCTCCACCAAGTCCCTGTTCATCCTTGTTTCTTATGTGTCATCACAGAACTCTGGCCCGGGGGGCGGCTGTATACTTTCACATTTACTGACCTACATATCCACCAACGAAAATGGTCCGTGTCGTGTTCTCAGAATAAATCAGTGGCCTCGTAAAAGCTGCAGCTACTCTGACCTACCAACAATAAAACGCCTTCGCACACATTTATTTACGAGGACTCAGTGAGGGAGAATTCCTCTACATGCAAATATTCAAACGCACACACATACTAGACAGAGTGTGTGGCACTAGCTGGGATGTTCACTCTTTTGTTCCATTTGTATGATTACGTCAAGCAGAAGTCATTGTTCAAAAGATGACCTTTGCTCCGAGCAATGTCCCTCCCTCCTTCCCAGCAGCACCCCCCCCCCCCCCCCCCCCACCCCCCTCCCTCTCTTTCTTTCTCTTTCTCTGCTTTAAGCCGATGAGAAAAGGACAGTTGACGAGAAACCAGGGCGTGGGCTTTTGACTACAAAATAAAAAGCAGGAAGAAATCCCTGTCCGTAGTATCTGGTGGTAAATACAGCACATTCTCACATGAAGCCCAATCTTCCAACTTCAAAACGACCGCGGTAACTACACGGTGAAAAATAGACTTTCTATACATGCAGCTGCAGCGGGGAGAAACATAAATCTTCACAGCACAGATGTGGAGTTGAAAGAGAAAATGGGGTATAAATAGAGAGAGGCCTAATTACAGTCGGATGGTTGGGTGGTGTGTCTGAACTGGTGGACATGCTGCTTGAGATCCTCATCTCTACTCCCTGCTTGGTATCAGTGGACAGAGGCAGAACGCCGTCAGCCAGATACTGTATGTATACAGTCAAACTGCTTCATTTCTCAAAGTAAAGAAATGATTGTGTTTTCATTGATATTCACGAGTACAAAAATGACCTTACACACAGCCATGCTGTATCTTCATCATCATCTCATTTTTAAAATACATGTGTAGATATAGCCTCTGCATGAATGAATACATTACAGCC
>CM042320.1:26283182-26490682 GCA_023566125.1 Zingel zingel
AATCACCAGATTCTACAGGCTTTTCCTCCACGGAGCATGATCTCAGGAGACGTCATGGCATTACGTCATGGAATATCTTATATGGGCTATAAATGGAAATGTTGGTGTAAGGGTGGGGCTAGAAGATATTGGTAGCTGAACATTGTACTTTCTGTGGCATGTGTGCAACAACAATACTTTGCCATAATCATTCCTGTGACTGCTAGCTGTGTGTCTACTTGTTCTAACCCTGTAAAACTGTGTTCAAGGTATCTGCTGATGGAGCCTGAGTTGGAGCATAAAAGACCCAGCTTCCCGGACTTTGGACCTTCTTCGCTCTCGCTACTCTGCCAACACCATAAGCCGTGTTTCTATTTTGTTTGTTCTGTTGATCATTTTTGCATTAAATCACCCTACACACATTTTACACACATCCACATTAACACTAGGGCTGCACAATATATATATATTTTTTTATCGTCATCGCAATATCAACTCTCGCAATATACACATCGCGAAAGGCTGTGACATATCGAGATTTTTTGTGTTAGTTGAAAGAAAATATCAGAAGAAAACTGCACTTTAAAATGTAACGGTCATACTTTTTTTAGTGGTCCTTTTATATTCAGTGTAATGTTCAATTTGTCCATAAAAGAATGTTGAAAATGATTTTACTTTTATTTGTTTTGAATTCAACAAGCAATTTGTTGTATTGTAGAATACTGAAAGCAGCAGAAATGCAGAACTGAACACATTTTAATATCTGCTTATGTATCGCGAGTAATATCGTTATCGCGATATTCAACAACATTATCGCATATCGCACATTTTCCTCATATCCTGCAGCCCTAATCAACACTAGTGATGCTACTGATTTCCACACCTCACACTTGTATTTAGTTAAACCTTATACATATACTTTTGGTAATAAATACTTCAAATTATTGGCATCTTGTGTATGTTCCCAGTTTTTGTCATGGCCTAGAGCCAGGTTCATGTTAATTGTAACATTTCCGGATTGGTTCGAATTGTAGCTTGCGGGACTGTGGTAAAAAGTTGTGCATGTTGCTGCGTTTTGATCATTTCGGCATGAAAAATAACTTTAGGGACTAATCGATTATCAAAATAGTTTATCAAAATATAGGTGATTATTTTCCTGTCAATCGACTTATCGGGGGTTAACAGTTACAAATTTCAAATTAGAAATGAGTCTAGTTATTGGTTGCATTTGAAGCAGGAAGTTTTACATCCAATCACAGTAGTGATGTTACCAAATAAATCAGACAATGCACAGGCAGTTTAGTGATATCCCTGCAGCCGTGGTCTTGACAGGCCTTGAAATAAAATCCCAAGTCCTCTTCATCCAAGACGAGACCGAGTAAAGTGGACTTGAGACCGGTCTCGAGTACTACAACACTGACAGCGATATAGAAAGGTAGCTACAGTGTAGCCCTTTTCAATAACATAAAACAATGTTGGCTTTATCAAGCTGTTAAACTTAGAGCTGCAACAAATAATCGACTGATCGATAAGTCGATTGACAGGAAAATAATCGCCTATATTTTGATAATCGATTATTTTTCATGCAGAAATGGCAGAAAATGCTGTTTTTGAGCCTCTCAAATATGGAGATGTCGTGCTTTTCTCTGTTTTGGGCAAAACAAGACATTTAAAGACATTACCTTGGTCTATGCGAGAAACTAGGAATAATGACCATTGTGACATTCAATTCTGCTCGGTCTCCTGTGAACCTCCACTTACATTTTTCTCATCAGTTTCATCAGATTAAAATTTGAATTATTTGTCATTGCATGTTCACATACAACAAAATATTCCTGTCTCTTTTAAAAGAAAAACTGTTCCCATTCACACATTACGATACAAAAATAGCTGTTAAAAGAGGTAAAATATGATCACACACAATAACTCGCTGGTGCACAAGTAAAGAGTGATCTTGTTTCATTCCTATTTGCCCACATGTCGCCCATCTTGAGAATTTTTTTTTTTTCATCCGTACAGTTGGCATGACTAGAACTTAGCAGGAAGACATCTTGTGAGTTTATTACTTTATCATCAAAAAGGGAAATTCAAAAAATCCTTACAAACTACAAAATAAATTGTCCTCATGCTAGAGTCCTATAGCGGCATTTTAATGAATGAAATCTTCATACTACACTTCCCAGAGCCCCGCTGGACTGAAACAACCTGGTGAGCTGTTCAGCTTGATAAGAAGGAAGAGACATGCTGGAGAGAGCAGAGAGACAGAAAAGGTAGAGAAGGAAGAGACAATACGGAGGACAAAAGAAGGAAGAAACGCTGACAGAATAAACACTAGACTGTGTGTGTGTGTGTGTGTGTATGAGAGAGAGTTTGCATGCATGTGTGCGCGTCCGTGCGTGCGGAGGAGGACCAGTGAAATAATAAAATTGTTAATAATTCAGCTCTGATCTTGTGGTTGGGTGAGTAAGCACTTTATGTGCCAGCAGGTGACAGGCTCTGTGTGTGTGTGTGTGTGTGTGTGTGTGTGTGTGTGTGTGTGTGTGTGTGTGTGTGTATAATGATGGTGATGTTGGGTCCAGCTGCTCCCCTGTTCCTTAACATATGAACTCATCCATGTTCCTCTGTCTGACTGACTCAAACTGCTTCATAATAAATTCATATTCGGGAACTGAATGCTTTATCATAAATTCACAATGTTATTGTGTCCACAGAGCTTCCCTCCAAACTGTATTTCTGTGGGAAACAATCTCTCTAATGGCACCATTGGACACTAAAGGTGGATATGTGGACTTTTTTTTAGAACAGCTATATATGAATGTGGGAAGAGACGCTGGTTGTCTTATTTTGCCACAGAGCGAGAGTGCGTGCTGAGCCATGCTCTGAGCAACTGCAATTAGATCTTGTAATGTGCACAACATCAATTAGCTTTTATAGGACGGCATGGCATGGAAAGAGTTGTAATTTACCATGGTGACCCTCTGCCTTGAGGACACAGTCGAACTACATACGACCACAGCGTGGCGCTCCACAGAACATCTTAGGATGCTTTCACACCTGGGCAGTTTGGTCCATTTTAACGGAAGCCTGGAGCGTTTGGTCAGATAGTGCAGTTGGTTTGGGGCGGTGTGAAAGCTCATTCAAACTCTAATGTGCACCACACAACTGAACTCTAGTCTGCTTGGAAACGGGGGTTTCTGTTCTCTTTCTAGTGCTTTCTAGAGTTCAGTTCACTTGAAAGCGTGAAAACACGAGTCGACCCAAATATAGGCAGCAAACTAAAAAACAGAGCATTTACTAGCCTGCAGTTTCAACCTCTCACACAATTTAAAGCCATATATATGATTTAAGGGATGATAACTTTAAGATCTATAAGCTATTGTGAGCACACATCACTGGTCATCTGTCATCTGTCTCTCATCAGGGCCTGCCCTCTCCTTCGCTTGCTGTCTGTCAGCTGCTCCCATTGTTCGCCTCCTTCTAAAATATTAGAAACACTAAAGCAGAACCAAACAACCCAAGCCATTATAAATGTGTATACATTTGCCCCCCAAAGTCTTGGTCTTCTCTCAGCCTCAACCCCTTAAAATCTTGGTCTTCTCTCGGTCTCAAGCCACGAAAATCTTGGTCTTGACTCGGCCCCCCAAAGTCTTGGTCGTGACTCGTTCTCAACCCCCCAAAGTCTTGATCTTGACTCTGTCTCAACCCCCCAAAGTCTTGGTCTTGACTCTGTCTCAACCACCCAAAGTCTTGGTCTTCTCTCGGTCTCAAGCCCCGAAAGTCTTGGTCTTCTCTCGGTCTCAACCCCCCAAAGTCTTGATCTTGACTCTGTCTCAACCACCCAAAGTCTTGGTCTTGACTCTGTCTCAACCCCCCCACAGTCTTGGTCTTGACTCTGTCTCAACCCCCCAAAGTCTTGGTCTTGACTCTGTCTCAACCACCCAAAGTCTTGGTCTTGACTCTGTCTCAACCCCCCAAAGTCTTGATCTTGACTCTGTCTCAACCACCCAAAGTCTTGGTCTTCTCTCGGTCTCAAGCCCCGAAAGTCTTGGTCTTGAATCGGCCTCAACAGCCCAAAGTCTTGGTCTTCTCTCGGTCTCAAGCCCCCAAAGTCTTGGTCTTGAATCGGCCTCAACAGCCCAAAGTCTTGGTCTTGACTCTGTCTCAACCCCCCAAAGTCTTGGTCTTGACTCTGTCTCAACCCCCCAAAGTCTTGGTCTTGACTCTGTCTCAACCCCCCAAAGTCTTGGTCTTCTCTCAGTCTCAAGCCCCGAAAGTCTTGGTCTTGACGCGGCCCCCCATAGTCTTGGTCTTGACTCTGTCTCAACCCCCCAAAGTCTTGGTCTTGACTCTGTCTCAACCCCCCAAAGTCTTGGTCTTGTCTCTGTGTCGATACACTCTGCTCTTGGTAATGACTTGGTCTCGGTTTAGGTGGTCTTGACACCGTAATATAAACTGTACCATGTAAAAACTCCCTGAACCTCTCCACTGAGCCCCAGAATAAAAAGAGTCAGGTGACGTCTCCGACTCTGATCTATAACTGCCTGGCAGATAGCCAATAACGGTCTGCAAACTTTATCACACAGCACAAAGAGCAACCTTGAGTTTTTGCTTTGACAGAAAATAGACGCACAACAGAAAGTAGTGACAATAGCAGGAAATGTGTGTGCATGATACACAAACATCCACAGCTCCGGCCAGGAACAATTAGACTACATGATCTATTCTCATCTGCTGCTTCAAGATGTTTCATTTAGAAACTGACTTCAGTAACATATTCTCTCTCCCCTCTTCATTCCTGTTCTTCTCTGTTTCCTTTCAGTTATTTGCATTTAGTGTCACATAAAAAATGACTTAAACTGATTGATTATCAAAATAGTTGGCCACTGATTTGATAGTTGACAACTAATCAATTAATCTTTGCAGCTCTATCAAAGAAAAAATGTCATGTTATGGAAGAAAAACAGCCGAATTCCTCAAAATTGAAATATGTCTTTGCATGTAGTGTCTCCTGTTATGTAATTGTGTTTAGCAAGATAAAAACAGATATTGATTTTTTAAATTTGGATGATGCTCAAAGACTGAGAAGGCTGTTATGTGAAAGATACATTAGTTATCTTGAGAAAAAAAGCTCTTTACTGAGATGATTTGTAGATATTTGTTTGTATGTACAGTTTTGGTCTTTTTTCATGTTTTTTGTTCATTTATTTCATTTTTTTTTATTATGTTATTTATGTATTTCTCTACATGATTTGTAAAGGCGAGACTGGAAGATGTCTGTTAAACAGGCTGGTGGTGTCTTGTAATCCCATATGGGATGGGCCAAATGTTTGGCATGACACAGAAATAAAATAAAACTAACTTTATCCATCCAATAATGTTTCTCTACAGAATTACTTCACTTCCTTACCTTGCCCAGTGGCTTGTTGCTGTTCTCCCAGCTCCTCTTATCCAGGGAGGGGGGCACCTGGTACACATCTTGCCCCGCTCCTGTCCCCCCGGCTGGGGTCGCTCCCTGGCCGGGCCCTGGGCCTACAGAGGGGGGCACCTGGTAGATGTCCTGGTACTGTCTCTGGGCCCGAGCTGGGGCCTTGCTGGGGGGTCCTGGAGGGAGTCCGCTTGGGCCAGAGGGGATCTGGTACAGACTCTGTGGACTGGGTTTGGGGCCGTGGGAGGGGGGCATCATGTAGATGGAGTCAGGGTTGGGCTGTGCGGGGCTGGGGGAGGAGTAGGCCGGATGCATGGGCGTGTACTGTGCCGAATGGAGGGGCTTGTTGGGATACCCGGAGGAGGAAGTAGCGCTGGTGGCCGACGACGGAGAGGGGGATGGTTGGGCGTAGGCGCTCAGAGGGGGGAGGGGTCGCTGGGAGGAGGGACAGGAAGTGGCTGGCTCTGGCGTGGAAGGCGTGGCCTGCTGCTGCTTGCTGTCGTACATGCCGACCAGGATCTTGAGGCGGTTGCCGGGGACGATGCCTTGGCGACCATGGAGCGAGCAGAGCCACCAGCCATCCAAACCCTGCGTGTCCCGCTCCAACACCGTCATGATGTCCCCCTTACGGAAGGACAGCTCGTCTGGAGACTCCGCCACATTGTCGTACAGCGCCTTGGCCAGCACGTTCTGCAGGAGAAGGACAGGTATACATTAGAAACATAATGTACATTGTTGCCATGTACTGTTAACTCTTAGAGAACGGGTCAGCAGCCGCAGGAGGTCACTGTTTACATGACTTACAGGTTTAAAGCGATCTTAAATTAAAAAGTTTGTCTTTCCCATCATCACGTTGTACGCTCCTGATGACGACATCACGCTACGTGACAAAACCGCAGGCGGGCCATTTCTATTGAAGATTAAACTTGAATAACACCTCTACAGTCTGCTCATAAAAATAAGCATATCTCAACAACAAAAAAGAGTGTTTGGAAATATTTTGTACATATATAAATCTTTTGGATCAACATGTTTTGTGTGTTTATTTAATTATTTACACATTTTCCATACTTGTATTAATTATTATGGTTTATTGAGTTGCATAACCTTTTAGATTAGGTTGTACTGATTTTAGAGATATGAAACATTTGAAGATAGTCCAGGAAATAACATCACAAAGAGCAAAAATACCAATGTAGGACCGTTTCTATTGCAGAGTTCAAAGGGTTAAATGTAGCCCTGATAAAGCGGAGCAACATGTGAGCACGTCGTCCCCGAGGACGGTTTGTAACATATCTGTACTGTGTGGAACAAGAACAGCTCCAGTGGAAGACACAACAGCTCATTGTGTGGTTTATGTCTATTCAAAGTTTGCAGTCTCAGGGTTTTCCCTACATTATAAGACTTATAAGACAGAAGCCAGGCTGTTTTGGGCATCCACACTGTAACGGCGTTGTTCCGTTACATGGTACCTGCTCCACTCGCCTCGACTCTAATCGCCTTTTTTGTTTTTCCATTATGATAAAAAGTCCCTGGTACCTGCCAACAGGTACTTTATTTAGTATCACCTCCGTCGAGGTTCCAAGCGAGCTGAGGCGATACCAAAAGGTGACCTGAAAACCTGCCGACTACTGATTGGTCGGAGAGAATTGTCACTAATCGCTGCGTCATCATTGCTAGCGACAGACGGGGGTGTCCTGAACAAACCCGCCCTTTTTAAATAGTTTAGCCAGCTGTGGTTTTTTTGCTGCCTCCAGCTTCTTTTGAAACTAAATTTTTCTTGCCGAGAGTAAAAAAACAACACACCTTCGACGTTCTGTGTGTGTGTCGCGTTAGGTTACGGCAGTTTCCTGTGGCATCGCTATGACGACCAGCCACACTCGCCTCAGGCATGAGGCGGTACTAAATCTGCAATGGAAAAAGGAGAACGAGGCACCGCGGCCGAGCCGAGTAGAGTAGAGCTGGTACTAGCAGTGGGTAAGCGCCATTAGATTGTGGTTACGGTTAAAAGAAACCAACACTGACTGTTGGATGTAAACTCTCCCATTTCATAGTCACAGGTTTTGTTGTCTTAAAAGCAAGATGTAATACTTATTTTCCTGGCGCTGCCTCACCACCATCAACAATTTATTTTTTGCAGTTGTGAGCAGCAATACATGCTGGCTCAGTGGTGTCCATCAACAGCACACTAAAAAATGAAGCACATTTAGTATGCATACTTGCTTTTTTAAGATACTTAGAATGAGTAGGTAGTATGCATTTGGAGCCCAGCCGCTGTGTGTTGAGCCATGGGGAGTGTGTCTGTCCTACCATGTGAAGAAAAGAGAAAACTCCCAGCCACAGCTGTGCACATAATTAGAATGGCAGCTACAGCCATATCCTAATTCAATTTCATAAATGACATGCTGTTACGTGTGTTAGCATGCAGCCTGAGAGAGGGCAAAGTACAAGGACACTGAACTGCTATCACTGCTTGATCTTGGGTAAAGTCTGGCCTGGACAAACCAACATAAAACCATAAATACGGTTCATAGGGCTAATCAATATGAGTGGGATTCATATTCAAAAACTGATCTACAGTTTTCCAACATTTAGTGAACAGAATGGGGATCATATCGCACTGCATACATTATCATCATTCATTTACAACACAGCGACAGCAAACACACACACAGTACACAACACACACACACACACACACACACACACAGCGTGCAAACAGAAACACCGCCCTTTAGTCTCTTTAAAACTAAACCAATATTTGTCATCCACGTCTGAACTCGGCCTGCTCACCTCCCTCTCTGACTGCCGGCTACACACAAAAACACACACACAGACAGACAGACACACACACACACACACACACACACACACACACACACACACACACACACACACACACACACACACACACACACACACACACACACACACACACACACACACACACACACACACACACACACACACACACACACACACACACACACACACACACAGGCAAACCTAAAACCTCCAGAGCACATATACTGAAATTGGACTTTTCAGTAAAGTCGGAGACAGTTGAACTTTTGTAATGAACAATATTTGAATTTTCATAGAGTGGATTTTTCAATGAGAAAGAAAGTGGATGTCATTTTAAGAAGTTTGTATGAGGTAATTGAACTTCCTTTGCCATCTTTAAACCATATCAGATACAAATTATTATTATTGAACTCAGAGGCTTGAAAACATAACTGGAGGGGATCTTCTGACCAGCAGCTGTACCTCTCACATGCTGGATGTCTGGACACACCTGCGGAAGATTGCCAAGGATGATCAGATTATGCAAAAACTTTATTTCCCATTGTATTACAAGAGGATATAAGGTGTGATGTGGATGAGAACTAAACTAACACTGTACTTTTTCTATATCTGTCCTGTACACGCATGTACAGTATAGTGAATATGTAGAGTTTTGTTCTGCATTACTAAACCAGAAACATGTGGGTGGTGCGCTGGGTTAAATGCTGAGGACAAATTTCATTTCAATGTATGTAAGTGCTGATAAATGACAATAAATGACTTTAGTTGTATTTTATGCATTTGGAATTACTCTGCAGAAATGGCAAACAAATCAATTTCTGATTCATTTCTGTGACATATACTGTCAAGTCGCAAAATCCATGCAATAAAGAAGTGACCTTCTTTCTATGGTAGTGGAGACTTAGTTAATGCAAAATTAATAAAAGATACTTTTTCAAAGACAACAGTGATCCGTATTGCACTGCTACGTGTTGTTGGTGTTGTTTTAGGCCGTTGTGTAATGAGACTGAGTGTTACTGTTGGGAGACAGATGTCTTGTTGCATTAAGGATGTGAGATGTGCTGGGCTGCAAGTAAAGAGAACTCTGAGTAGCCAGCTGGTGTCCCTGAGGTCATTAACACTAAGGAGTGTCTATGTGTGTCTACTTACTCAAAAGTTGCTCCAAACATTCATTTTGCTTTATGCAGTTATCCACAAAAATACAAAAATACATAGACCAGAAGCTCTGAGTTTCACAGTATAATAACCAGAGATGTGGACTTGAGGGTGGATTCATAAGTGTGAATGTTAGCCGTTAAATATAAAATAATATAATATGCTGTCACGTTTTTGTCTAACTATCAAGAATGCTATGCAGTGGCAGCAGCGCAAACTAGGGATATCCCAATCCCGATCACACATCACGGAGATGATTTTGGCGGTTTTTAACTGATCGGGGATCGGCATTCACAGCCAATTACCTTACTCCGATCATGTACATCAGGCACCTGACCAAGCATCGCTTTGTGACACACTGGGAGGGAGAATGTGTTGATCAAACAACAACTGCAGCCGCTGGGTTACTCTGACACGGAGTCAGTGATTCACACTGTTGCACTCATTCAGATATTCTGTATGTGCCTTATCTCTCTCTCTCTCTCTCTGTTATTCTCCCTCTGGGTTTCTCCAGTATCAGTGACTGTTCGTGCACACACACCAGAGCCAACCAGCTCTGCTTCCAGTGGGAGTGCTGAACGCAACTCTCTGACTCGTCTCTGCTGTTCTCTATAGAGAGATGAACATGGCTACTACCCGCCATTTTAAGGTTAAGGTGCAGCCCCCCGAGCAAGGAATGCAACTAAAAAGACTTATGATTGTAGATCTGATGATTGTAGTCGGACTTCTTTAGATTTAAGTTTTGTCTTTAAGCTTTTTGAGTGTTATTTATGTATTACTTGCTCTAGCTTTTTCCAACGCTTTAGACACAGATACGGAAATAATAATGGTCCAAAATATTTTGAAAAGAGACGCAAAACTACCAAAAAGGGACACAAACCTACTACAAAGAGATACCAAATGACTAAAGAGACCCAAAACAACCCCAAAGAAACAAAAATGACCAAAAAGAGACACAACACGACTACACAATGAAACAAAATCCCACAAAGAGACACAAAATCAATGGGTAAATTGCATTTTTCTATTGAGAAATGTCACATTTTCTTGAGGAAGGACGCCTAAACCCACAGCTAGGGAAAACACTGTCACTCTCTCACAAACGTGCCCACACACACACACACACACACACACACACACACACACACACACTGAAGGATTACACCAACACAAGGCCAGTTGTAGATTGTCATTATCTGCAGACGTGGAAATGTTCAAATAAAACAGCTTTTTATGAAGTGGACACCTGGACAGGAATCACTCACATGCACACACACAGAACCCAGAAATCCCCCGTGTTAGTCCATTCCAGTGTCCAGAGAAACAGGAAGAGCATGGGGATGATTCACACAGCCTCCTGATTGGAGGATGAGTCAGTGACTCGACCCCGAGCTCTCAGAATCACCCTGAATAGCTTCTCATGATCTCTCTATTTCGGTCTCTTTGAATTTGTTGAGACTAAAGATTCAGCCCAAGTTTTAGAATCAAGTGAAAACAACTCCTCATTGACAGATAGAAATCTCTCCAACCTCTCCTCTCAGCAAAACAAAGCCCACGCCGGCTGACAGGAAGTCACAGGCTTTATGGAGAAATAATGTGCTCTTATAAGTCAGTTATACATTATGTACAATTTATAAGAATAAGAAATATAATAATATATTACAGTAGGTGGTTTCTCTCTTGTGTGTTGGTTGTAATTAGGTGCCTATAGGCCATAATACTGAATCTATTTAGGATTTCTACATAAAAAGATATTTCACAATGTAGTAAATTAGCCATTTAGAATACCAAAGACAGTGATTACATATTAGGTTGAGGAAAAATTGAAAAAATGTAATTATTATCTGCAATATAAATGCACAATTATCTTTATGATTGAACGCATGATTTGTTCTCTTGGAGCTATAATGATCCAAATTCTACCGAAGTCTTTTTTGGGTTCATTCTAGAAAGGGAAAGTTGTCTTACGCTCATCACTTAGAATACATACAAACAGTGTTGATGTATTGGTAGAAACGTAAAAGGATTATAAAGACAACACGAGCCTCCTTGACCAATAGGTTCCATTTGCAGCAATTCTCAAACTTGACCCAGGTAAGATAGCCGCTATATGGTTCCATCCCAGAATAGCAAGTCAGAATTACGTGTCATATCTATTGTTTTATATCTATGGTTGCACAAACAGAGTGACTGTGGGAATCCTGGCAGACTGTAGGAAAGCAGAGATGTGACGCTCCCGTCCCTCTCAGGACAGAACATGCCTACACATACTAAATATTTCTATGGTTACTGACTAAATTCCACAGCTGAGTGGTCTTCTGCCTAAATACAAGGCCTTTCCTCACTTGTGCTGAACAACTGCTGCATACCAACCAACACACTGTCCAGTGAAACAGCAGTGTGGTCCGGTCAGGTCGTGGTGACATGTTATTGTCATGTTACCAAGCATGCATTTGAAAACATCACTGCACGCAATTGGATAACACTACGACCAATCACAACAATACACGGGGTGACGTATCCAGAGCCCCATACGCTTAGCTACCAGTGGAAATAACTGGTAGATTAAACTGTCGTCATCTGTTTAGCTCGCCTCTGGCCCGCCTATATCAGATACACCGATGTGATTGGTGCAGCACGGCTACAAGGGCATAGTTAATGAGCATCATTACTCAATATGAAAAAAGAAACAACTTGAGAAGGCTGTAATATTACTTTGGGCATCTGGATCTTACATTAAGGGTAGACATTTGCGTTTGAAACGCACCACAAAGCTCAAGTCAATGTCAATCCTCCTCGACTTTTGCTTCAGGACTGGGCTGCGATTGGTTTGCTACACAACAACACAGAAGAACGAATTAGACAAAGTCGGCCCTGACCACGGACCTGAGTCTGAACCAACCAGTCCTCCAAACCATACAAAGATATTGGTCATTTATTCGCCACCCTCTAATACGACCCAAAGGAGAGTTTTCCATCCTCATATCTAAACCAGAGAAGTTAACGGTTGCGGTTTTAAATATACGTCATTAACGTTGTGAAACGATCCCAGTTTGGTTAGGTTTAGGCACCAAAACTACTTATAAATTTGGCTTGGGTTAAAATCAGTACATTTGTTACATTACTTCACTTCCGGTTACGCATGTGATGCAGAACATGATGTAGTTCTGTTTGTTCCATGAAGTAAAATAAATGTGCTGTTTACTTTTCAGACTTCTGGGTGAAAGTCCTGTTTGTTTGACCCATCCACCACTCTTCCTCACTCTTGCTTGAACAAGTGACTTACAGTACTCGAGCGTTTTTGGTCTTTTTTTTTTATTTTATTAATGCAAGTTGGGTTGGGGTAAGTTTTCCTCAGATCCATTTTGGATCAGGTCCAAAGTTTCAGACCTGTAAACACCTCTGAGAGACAGCAAACGTAACAAACGTAACATTTAAAAGCTGCTGTATTCTGGCGGTAAACTTTTATCAGGCACTTTAAGTGCTAAATCCACAGTTTCATCCTCAATCAAAAGCCCAATCAGCTGTATGTTGACATGGCTATAAGCCTGCAAACATCCTTGTCTGCTAATCAGTGTGAGAAAGCCGTCAAGTAGACACTTACTGAAGTCCACTCAGCAGAGGCAGTCTGGGAGTGTGGAGAAATGGGAACTCAGTGGGAGCTAAATCACATTACCCAGACCTCTCGGGATAAATCCCAGCACAATCGGGCCCCAACAATGTGGTGTTGCCACACCGACTGGTTGTCAGGGCAACCGCCTGCCGCCAGGCGACGCCAAGACTTCAATGGCGTTGTGTCGTCAGGTAGATAAAAGAGAGAGAGCAGAGGGCAGACAAAAGAGATGCAGAGGAGTTTAAAGAGCTGCAGGTTACGTGACGCACTGACACTTGTCTGATGATGATTTCACTTCCAGCACTAAACATCTGATAACTTCAAATAACTTTTAGAGCAGCGTATATATTAATGTAACATTGGTGCATTCGGGGCACTGTGCAAATCCTTTGAGCAGGACATGGGTTCATATGAATTCCAGAGTAAGACTTAGAGCACATGTGTCAAACTCAAGGCCTGAGGGCCAAACCCGGCCCCTCGCAAATTTTGATCCGGCCCGCATATCAATTTAGGTTAACAATACATTTTTGCCCACCTAGTTTTTGTCACTTTTTCCAAAGTTTTTGTCACTTTATCCGACATTTTTTGCGCTTTTTCGATTTTTGTGTTGCCTCTATATGAGACATGAATAATACACTCAAAATATTTGACTTTTTTTCTTAAATTGAAGCATGTCTACATGTCTGGCCATTGATGTGATTGTCATTTTTCAGTGTGGCCCTTAGTGAAGTTGAGTTTGACACCCCTGACTTAGAGTCTTAGTGATGATCATTGTGTTGTTGTTTCCCTACATTTCTCTTCAGCCCATGATCAATAAATATTGATGCATATGCAACATAAATGTCTATATAAACCTTCCACTTTAAAAGACAGCACATACTTTGATCAACTTATCAATAGTCAATAATCAACTTATATAGTCATGCATGTAACTGCCAGGTTACATGACCTATGTCTCCTGGAGGAATGTTAATGGGATAATATTAATGAGAACTTACATTTTGCTGCATTTTGAATAAAAAACAAACAAAATCAACCACGCACGTGCAATTCTGGTCAATGACCACGCACGTTTGGACAAAAGTACGTCAATCCATCCTTTTGTCAAACATTGTCCACTTTAGTTTTCTGCTGGTACAAGACATGCAGAGGTCAATGTGAGCTTGAAAATGACAATATCAGTGGTTTTTATTTGGTTCAGCCCATTTTAGAAGATTACTGCTGACCAGCCATTCATTCGATGTACAGTATATTGTTGTCTCTATTGTACAGTATGTATCTATATTACTATTTGTCTACTGAATGTCTACTACCACATGTCTATTTGATGAATGTATAGAGAGTTAACACCTACCAAAGTCAAATTCCTTGTGTATGTAAGTATACTTGTCCAATAAATCTGATTCCGATTTCCATTTATTATAAAGCATTAGCTTAGCTTCTAAAATCATCTGGCCAAAGGACTACAGTTGAAAATTAGCCGGCTGGCTAACACTGGCACATATACAGAAATGTTGATTAATGTGTGTTGTCCTTTAAAAATAAAGAATCAGAACTTTGAGAGCAAAGACAGCAGACATGATGTTCATATGCATCCAAAGAAAACAGGCTAAGGGAAGAGATTTTTTTTTCCACAACACAAATGATGCTGGAATCATTCATCACCATTCTGCTGCTCTTCTCTGTTTTATGTCAGCTTCGACAGACATTGAGATCTTGGGAATATCTGACATTTGAGTTAGTCCAAATGAAAAATAATCAGCAGATGAATCAATATCGACAATGAGCAGTTGCCGTCCTAACCTTTGGATGGTTGGCAGTTACCAAACAGTATGTGATTGGTTGGTCTACTAAAGCTTGTCTGTGAAGTGACCTGCTGTTTCACAATAGCACCTTTAGATTAGATGCTTCATCACTTGGAAGTGGCAGCATTAACCATGAAATGAAGACTAGTTCATGTGATATGCATTTTTTTTTTTATCACCAAGACTAAAATAAACAGGGCTAGGTGACATTGTTGTTTGTCAAGTTGTATTTTAATAGAATAGCTAGCCCCTCCACTGCTGAAAAGGGAAAGAGAAAGAAAGAGAGAGAGAGAGAGGTGTCCAGTGAGGAGAAAATAATGTGAACAGCTGGTGGAGCGAGCTCCATACAGACAGGTTGCTCATCTGTGTCAGTGTCAGTGTCAGTGTGTGTGTGTGTGTGTGTGTGTGTGTGTGTGTGTGTGTGTGTGTGTGTGTGTGTGTGTGTGTGTGTGTGTGTGTGTGTGTGTGTGTGTGTGTGTGGCTTAACGTCCTTTGTCTCTTGCCTCCTATTTGACCCCTGGGGACAAATACTAGCCTGCCACAAGAGGTTTTATGTACGCATGTGTGTGTTTCTCTCTCTGTCTGTGTGTTTCTCTCTCCCTCAATTCTACCCACTCTGCCGTTTCTGCAGCAGTCACAACTCATTTCTGCTCTTTCTCTTTCTTCGCTCTTGTTGTTCGTCCGCTCTGTCCATCTGCCGGCTCTCCTGCAGTCAGTCCAACAGCTCAGTTCTCCCTGCAGCCTGGAGGGAACCTTGCTGAGCTGGGGCTAGGTAGAGCACAGTGGGTCTAGTGTCAAGAAGTGTGTGTTTCCAGGTGAAACTCTGTCCACAGTAAAAACACCCGAACAACGGACAAACAGCTAAGTTCTTCTACAAACAACAGCGTGGGAAAATGAAAAAAAATAACCAAATCATGATGTTACGACCGTACAGATTATTGTCAGCGGCTGTTTATTCTGCTGCGTCAACATTTAAAATGAGTGATCACAGAGAAAGTTGTCTTAACTTCAGTGCCACACATGTCGCCTGGGACTGGACACAGACACAGCTGGGTGCTCTGCTCTGCCTGGTAAACCTCCATCAAATCCTGGCTCTTCACTATAATGTTTGCCATTACATGATTAATAGTAAACTCTTTTTACCCGACAGTATACATATTTATGTCCTGCATGTACAGTCAAGAGCGACTCCTCTCATCCAGACAGTCAACAAAGTAATCCCTAACAACATGCCACACAAAACTAAAGATGCAATGTGAGCATAACAGGACTTGTGATGGAGCTGTAATGGGTGATAAAACACACACACACACACACACACACACACACACACACACACAAGGAAGGAACACACAAGACGTTCTGTCTCCCCACACACAAGATAGACAACAGTCATTAAAAACACACAGAGTACAAGTCCTCCCACGGCCAATATGGACAAAACTGTATGTGTGTGTGTTTTGTTTTCTTCACAATGCAAATTCTGTTGTGTATTTAGTTTGCCTCAGGTAGTTTTTACTGTACTTGACCGTATTTGTATGACATGTCTGACCTAATGCTTTAAGTGAAAAAGTGAATCGTAAAAAATAAAAGGAGGAATGAATGTTGTGCTTGCTTTAAATGCCAAAAAAAACCCAGATCCTTTACGCTGCAACCAGACGTTTGACATTTTTGCTTGACTTAAACTTTATATAAGATATACAGTATATCCAAATAGTTTCATATAAACTTACAGTTTATTGTGTATCAGCTCTTCATTTGAAGCTATTTGATGTTCACAGAGTGACATACTCAATGTTTTAATGGCTGCACCATTTTATTTACAGTGTAAAGGAAATATTCCAGATCTGTTGAGCAACATTTAAGTCCAATCTGGTGTCTTTGGAAATATCCACTAGAATTTGAAATGAACTCCTGTGGGATTTAACAATGTTTCCATGTTCCAGTAACTTGCCCCTGTTTCCTTGTGAAACAAACTGTCTGTATCATTGCATAGCTGAGGTGTGTGTGTTTTCCAGTATCCCTGCTATTGCTGAAGCGAGCCTGGGCCTGTCTTACCCCCCCCCCCCACCCCCCCGTCTCTCTCTCTCTCTCTCTCTCTCTCTCTCTCTCTCTCTCACACACACACACACACACACACAAACACACTTACTACAGCATTCCACAGTCTCCACATACAAACACACAACTCTCCTATTACCTCACATTCCAGAGGTGACACCACACACACACACGCACAAATCCAGATTCTTGAAGAAACAACAAAGCGTGGCAATCCGTTTCTCCCCCCCACCCCTACCCCCCTCCCCCTCTCTCTCTCTCTCTCTCTTAGCCGCCACCTCTTTCTCCTTCAGTCTGTCCTTCCCTTCCACCCCTCCCTTTCTTCCTGACCTGGCACTTCAGACTGTTGTTGAGAAAGAGTTGTGAGTGCAGCTGATCCGTATAGCGGCAGAGAGAATCCTGCAGCCAGGACACTGATGCGTACAGCATGTACTTAGAGTAGGCTCCATGAAAAGGGCTCTCTATTAGTCACCCATCATAATACTCACTGCTGTGTGGGAGCACTGATGTGCTGTAGTGTTCTACGGTCCAAAATAGAGCTCGGAGGTAAACCTTAGTGCTGTTAATTCTGAATGTATGAAATTGAAGGAGAATAATTAAAGGCTCCTCAAACCTAAAGATTTAAAGAACCTTAAAGATCCTCCACTGATGTTGCCCATGACGATCAGTTTAACAGCTGCATCATGTCTTCTGTGGCTCTGAATAACCCTGATGATGGGTCCGGACATTTCTGGAACAATCCCAACTTTACACTTCACTTAACGCTGTGATTGGCCAGGTGTGTGGGGGTGAGAAAGTAAGCTGGGTTTGAACGTTTCCTGTGAACAACAGAGTGCAACACTATGACTTCCAGGAGAGACTTTGTAAAAAATATGCACCCTAACCCCCATATTTAAAAGGACACGGTGACACGGAGAGGGACCATTTGGAAAAGCTATAAACACCTCCAACATGTTCAGTCTTACAAACTAATTCTGTTGGAGCATACCCCAACCCTAATGTTACTGACCCGGGAGAGAGGAGTAATATTCAGAGAAAAAACTCTACGATTAAAGTAGTAAATTTACGGAAAAAGAACTTGGATATTCTCTAAGATTGAAGTGGTAAATTGGAATTGGAATTAATTACTTATCTGCAATTTTCACACTTTGCAAAGTCGTTCTGGCCCACGGGCCGTATGTTTGACCCCCCGGCTTTAGAGCTTTACCAATACAAAGGACTAAAAGTCAGGGCATATATATTCTGATTTTGACCATTCTCCTCCAACCTTCTG
Source organism: Zingel zingel (assembly GCA_023566125.1). Lineage (NCBI taxonomy): Eukaryota > Metazoa > Chordata > Actinopteri > Perciformes > Percidae > Zingel > Zingel zingel. Next base: position 26,301,299 of record CM042320.1, read on the forward strand.
CAAGATGCAATGCCAAGACAGGTACATTCAGAAACAGGATGAGAAAAATAAAGTGTTTTTTGAACATTAAAGCATGTAAACATGTCCTAGTAGAAACCCAAAATACAAGAATGAACCTGAAAATGAGCATGCTATGGGACCTTTAAGGTTCACACTATAAATATGTCAAATTATAAATAGACATTGATGTAATGGATCCTTTTTTGTAAATAAGTAAGTAAAATTTATTTATACAGCGCTTTTCACAGACAAGGTCACAAAGTGCTTTACAATGTGCATAGACGATAAAAACATAGTAACCCTTCGGTGCTAAAAACTACAATAAAATCTAGCTTTTCCAAAGAGCCACAGCTTTAGGTGCCCTGCTCAGTGCTGCTGCTTTAACAAGTGATGATCCCAGCTGAGGAATTCCTGCCTTCAGGCCATGACTAACAGCAGGAACAACAGCAGGGATTGTGTAGCCTGGAGCACAGGAGGGACTCGCGGAGGCGTGGCCTGACTGTTGCTTAACCTGTTGACAGACAACCCTGGTAGGAACTTATGAATAGCTTCCAAACACAAAAACACAAACACACACACACACACACACACACACACACACACACACACACACACACACACACACACACACACACACACACACACACACACACACACACACACACACACACACACACACACACACACACCTGTGTTTAAAGGCTTTACTAACCTGCACTTATACAGGTAGCAAAGACTTGAGCTAAACGGTGATCACTGAGTGTGTGTGTGTGTGTGTGTGTGTGTGTGTGTGTGTGTGTGTGTGTGTGTGTGTGTGTGTGTGTGTGTGTGTGTCAATGGCAGACAGATTACAGTCTTTATTTCTCTCCCCAAAACATACTTCTAATGAAGCTCAGGTTCAACGCACAAAACACAGAAGCTCAAAACCACAGTGACATGGAGCTGCACGAAAAGCATTCGTCAATATTCTGGAAAGCTATACCTCCACAGAAATGCTCGGGAAAACAACAGACCAAAGGTGTATGGCTGAAAATGGTTTCACAACAACAGGGGTGTAAATCTCTCCATTGGTGAACTGTGACACTTTGATCACTCACATAAATGTGTTGGGAAAGCTGCAGCTGAGACTGCAGTGTTGACTATGATTCAGCACTGAGTGGAGGGGAAAAACATCCAGTGATTCATAGCTTGTTGTTGTCTGCTAACTGTACTGTGAAGATACAGGTATCTACTGAATACTCTACTGGCAGAAAGCTTTAGCATCCTAACCACTGTAATACATGGAAGACTTTTGGAATTTAAACCATCGGTGTGGAAGAGAGGCCCTTCATTTTACACCTTAAAACTTGGTTAGAGGTTGGCCAGTTTAAGAGGCACAACAACTTTGAGTTTCCAGCCGGAATTGAGTTTGATCCTCACTGGACTGAACTGAAGTGTCAAATCACTTAACCCTTAAGGTACGCTTATGCTGAGCCTGTTCCCAAAGCCTGAGAAATAAGGGAACATTGAGCCACAACATGTAACAACTCAATTGATCTTGAATATATTGTTTTGTGCCTGCATAGACTTAGAGATGAAGGTGGTTTTCTGGTATTTGTAGGGATTTTCCGTCACTTAGCATGTAAATCTCTCTAGACCCAGACTCTCACACAGTAGCAAAACTTCCCCGCTGAATCTACCATTTGTGCTTCCACTTTGCTTATTTGCAAAAATATGCACATCATTAAATAAAAGCTGATATTTCCATTCTAAGCTGTAGGTTTTTTCTGGTAAATCCGGCCACTGTTATATCAGCCAAACATTGCAGTTTGGTACAGAAGTTTATTTCTGATCTTTGGGAACAATTACAATTACTTAAAATAATCTAAGGTAAAAGGCCCACTTTATTAGCCTGACAAGCCAGACCCACATCAAGATGTTGGGTCTGGGAACTCACCATTGGCAGGGCTCAATCCGAGTGGCGGGATAAACGGTTGTCTTTCAAATTCTCTTTGCACGCAATAGGATAGCGCTACAACCAACCAGAGCAACGCTAGTTGATAGATTAAACTTTTGCTGTATCTGGTCGGCACACATCTTCTGTTTTTAAGAATGATTTCAGTGCTTAACTCCAAGTCTTCCAGAGTCGCGGCCAAAGCCGATTCCAAAGACTGCTGTTCGACAGCAGCAGCAGCCATCTTCTTTGTTTTCAAGTAGCAGGGAATTCACGCGGAACTGTCACAACTCTGCTATCATTATGTTAAGCCCGCCCACCGACTCTATACACAATGTGATTGGCCTGACTAGAGTTTGATTTTTCCAGCTCGCAAGCCTACGGAGAGTTGCTAGACTGACCCTGGCTGCAAATGACATTTGCTGCTGCTAGGGTGCGTCTAGATTTCTAGGCTACCACTTTCTAGCTTCTTCAAAGTTTTCGGTCACTTTTAACACGTCATGAGAAGCGGTTAAAAATTATCTTTGAGCTTTGATTCATTTGTTAGACATCAGCAAAAGTGTTTCCATTTGACTCTAATTCCTCCATCTGTTCATCTTTAGACTGTACATCACACCCAGGTGAACTACAGAAGAATAGGCATTCTAGCCAGGAAGCTTTCTTACAATGACATGACAACTGAGCCTCTATCTATAATTGAAAAACATGATGCTAATTCCAAAAGAAAACACAATAAAAACTGTGGGAAAACTTCCTGACCTATTAATGAGTGAAGACAGTAAATCTGCTCCAGTCTGTTCATGCTTGTTGATTTGCATGGGAGCACTCTCTGTAATGACCAGTGGGTATTAGTGGGACAAGCACTGGTCCAAATCTCAGTGTGTCTCAAAGACAGCAGCATTTATGTCCAAAGTAGTCTCGCATTGCCAGACCTTCCTCCGCAGAGCTGTGCTAGTCCACACAGCATTCCAGGATGGGAGAAAAACATTCTCTGGTTTATTGGGATTTCTTTAAACCAAAGAATTGGATTTACCCTGCAGAGATCTGAGGAGCAGTTAACCATAGTCCTCAGAAATCCAACGGAGGTTAAAATTACAACCCAAAGAAAGAGGAAGGTAACGGACATCTGGCGGAATTTCCAGCGGTACTGGAGCAATCCCGGAAGTGGAACGTCATAGATATAGACTATGTCCAAAGTGACCGTGGTCATTCATCTGGCAGATTCCAAAGACCCAAGAGAGAGTTATGTGAAAATACAATTGTCATTTTTTACACATTGTTGGTTTGGAGCGGTTACGTTACATAAGGAGTGTTGGGCGTCCTGGTGGCCAAGAGGATTAAGATGCTGATTGTGTAGATAGTAGGGCTGTGCAATATTTCAATATTATATCGAGATCGTGATATGAGACTAGATATCGTCTTAGATTTTGAAGAATTTTTATATCGTTACATGGAAAGTTTAGTCTTTTCCTGGTTTCAAAGGCTGCATTACAGTAAAGTGATGTCATTTTCAGAATTTACTAGACTGTTCTAGCTGTTCTATTATTTGCCTTTAATCGCTTAGTCATTATGATGGTTATTTATCTAAAATCTAAATGTGGAAGATATTTTGTGAAAGCACCAATTGTCAACCTTACAATATCGTTGCAATATCGACATTGAGGTGTTTGGTCAAAAATATCGTGATATTTGATTTTCTCCATATCGCCCAGCCCGAGTACATAGATAGATAGATAGATAGATAGATAGATAGATAGATAGATAGATAGATAAATACTTATTGATCCCCAAGGGGAAATTCAAGAATTGCAACATCATCGAATAATCGATTAGTTGTCAACTATTCAACATTCGCCAACTATATTGATAATCGATGAAAGACATGTCTGAAATATTTTATAGAAAATAAGAAGTTGAGATTGTGCAAGTTTACATCTTGAACTGTTTCATATTCGAGGAATCGTTTCAGCCCTAATATACACACACACATATATATATATATATATATATATATATATATATATATATATATATATATGTGTATGTATATATGTGTATATATGGGTATATGTATATATGTGTATATATGGGTATATGTATATATGGGTATATATGGGTATATATATATATATATATATATATATATATATATATATATATATATATATATATATATATATATATATATATATATATATATATATATATATATATACACACATGTATATGGTCCAACCCACTGTCCTCCTCCTGAACACAACTATGCATCTAACATGGTAACATTCTAGAGACCATCAGGCATAGATATTTAGTTGTTCAGTGTGACCACTGAGGCCCAAAACTGTCCATCCCGGCGTCTCCAAAGCATTTTCAGGTGCTCTGTGCGGTGTCCCAGACCCTCCTGGTATGTGGGTCAAAGGTGACTGTGTCTGAGTCACGTCTGCTGGCATGTCTGAGTCACATAGGGGCTCTAATGCTTCTGTCCTGGGACACTCTGTCAGGATATGGGTGGAAACAGTGTTCAGGGTCTAAATGAGAGAATATAGAGCAGAACTTTACTGACTGACTGTCCTGTGTTCTGGTTGGCTGATTCACTGCTCCACTGACAGACTGACTTTATGGGTGGCACCTGTGTTTGCTTTAACTGAGGGGGGTCAGGGAACATGACTGTCTTCAGTGGATCTGTTTGTGTGTGGTTTGGTAGATGGGGGTGGGCAGCTAATCAGTGTATGTGTGCATGTGAGCGTGTGTGTGTGTGTGTGTGTGTGTGTGTGTGTGTGTGTGTGTGTGTGTGTGTGTGAATATGTGCGTGCATGTGCCAGGCCTCCATGACTTGTCAGTGACTCAGACTATAATTTGGCCCAAACAAGTCCTTCTCTACCTCCAACAATAGATCCAATAGCACAACTTTAAAAAATCTAAGTCACCTAGATGTTTGACATATTTACTAAAGACATGTCTTTTTTACACTTTTTTTGACCACGTTTCTGGCTTCCAACTCATAAGTACTTAAAAGATAGAAGATACTTAAAATAACTACTTTAAATAACTTAATGCTATGATACGGGTATATGAAGTGGACAGGACTGTATAATAGGGTGATGCCATTGGAAATATATTGGACATGGTACATTAGCTACTTGACGTCATATTCATCATCATCGCCCTTTAACAGTCCTCATGTGCTCCCTCCTTCAGTGCACTCTTAAAATCTGTATAGTAAATCTGTATTGTAACAGTCATAGCAGGAGATAGAAAGACGTTATGGGCCCATATGAGAGATTCTGGTTCCTACGACTTCCAGTATAACCTGACATGGACACATCCAGAGCTGATATTCAACACACGTACAGATCATATTGGTAAGCCCCTGGCTTTAGGTCCTGATCCTGACATGTTGCCATGGAACACGCCTTTTCTTTAAAAGATTAATACAAATTGTATTTTCTTTCTTTATCGGCTTTTCTTTCCTTTCAGAGTTGAACGCTTCTGACGCTATTCATATAACTCTCAACAGTGAGCCGCTTTACTTAGTTTACGCCGAGGCCATTTATTAGTGAAAAATTGACATTACGTCTGAATAAACAGCGAGAATGAGCAGACACAACATGGCAGCATTGTACAGTCAATGGCAACGCTTCGACACGGCTGCCTCCCAGTTCTTATTTTATATTAATTACACAGTAGTTACTGCCGTGTAATTACTCGTTACACACACAGCGATCCGCTCCGCAGCAGTTCACTGTCTGCCACATTCCTGACTGTGTAGTTACCCTAAACACACACACACACACACACACACACACACACACACACACACACACACACACACACACACACACACACACACACACACACACACACAGTGGTATGACATGAGCAGTGAGCCAACACTGACGCAGAAGCCTCTTTCAAACAATAGCAGGGAAGGACTGTTGCTTCTTTTTCTTTCTATCTCTCCTGCTTCCATTCTTTTCTCTCCCTCCTCACCACACCATTATTCTCTTCCTCCAGTCAACCAGTCCCCTCTGTGTCTCTCTGTTTTACTGAATCAATGTCATATCCAACACAATACTTGCACATATCATCTGGTCTCTGCCCTCGTTTTACTGAAGCATTTTCCTCTGCCTCTGTCCATGAAACCTTCATTTCTCTCCACTTTCCTCTGAGTCAGCAGAAAGACAGGCCACGGCTCTCTCTCTCTCTCTCTCTCTCTCTCTCTCTCTCTCTCTCTCTCTCTCTCTCTCTCTCTCTCTCTCTCTCTCTCTCTCTCTCTCTCTCTCTCTCTCTCTCTCTCTCTCTCTCTCTCTCTCTCTCTCTCTCTCTCCTTTCTTTCTGCCACAAACCGGACGACAGCCCTCTGCTGTGTTTTCCCATTCTGTGTAGCGATGCATTCAAGGAAGAAAGTTGAAAAGAAAACATGCGCAGTGAGCTCTCAGGAGGATTACAGTCACAAACTTTTACTGAATCCTTCAGATTTGCAACCTAGAAATGTCACATCTTTTTATCTTTGACTTATTTCTTATAGCTTATAGCTTCCATGTTATTCTGTTCTGTTCAATGGCCTAACAAAGAAAAGTCTTTGACTTAAAAAACTCTTTCCGTACAAATCAAGACAACAGATTACTTGAGGAAAAACAGGAGGAACTTTGATCACCTTTTTTGTCGCTGCACATTCCTTTACAGGACAGTGAAGTTTCCTCGACCTGTGTGTGACTTTAAACCCTTTGCCACACACACACACACACACACACACACACAAACTCCCCGCTGAGAGCCAACAAAAGGTAGGAATCCGCAGAGAAAATGTTAACTCCAGCTTCCCTCTCCTCCCCCTTCACATTTTCCTTTTCTTCATACTCAAGTCCCCCCCTCCCCACCTCAGTCCATGCACAGCTGGGGTATAGCAGGTCCTGCTAAAACACACACACACACACACACACACACACACACACACACACACACACACACACACACACACACACACACACACACACACACACACACACACACACACACACACACACACACACACACACACACACACACAGGGGATGAAGGAGTAGACAAACACCAAAAAAGGCACAGCACTCTTATAAAGCCAGAGAGTGCCACAGAGGCAGTGATTTAGCATGCACACACTTGAATCTCCTTCTTAAACACACACTCACACACACACTCAAACACACATACACACAACACACGCACACACACTCACCAGATAGTTCATTTTGTCCCTGCTGCAGTGGGGCGGCTGTAGCTCAGCCCCTGTGAGACACTTTGCCAACTCGATCCTCTGCCGAGAGTAGATCCCAAAAGATCCCAAAACTCCTCCAGGTCTCCTCCTCCGCCCTTCTTCCTTCCTTCCTATGTCCCTGTGTCCTCCCTCCTTTTCCTTCCCTGTGTCTGTCCTTGTGTCCCGCTCAGTCTTGTGTGCAGGAGTGGAGCAGATCCCGACACATTCTGCCGCTATGTGATCTCACACAGCAAGAATGAGACTGCTGCTTGGCCCGTTTACTTCTGCCCCGCTCGCCCCTTCTCTCTTCCTTGATCTCCCTCCCTCCCTCTTTTTCTCTCTCTCTCTTGCCTGAGGAAAAGAGGGAGGAGTGTGTAACCCGACACGTCACTTCCTGTTGGATCCCGATATTCCCTGTATCCAGTCTGGCCATTGGCCCGAAGGAGCTCTTCTCATGCAAACGAGCTGTGCCCCCCCACTGTCCCGTCTCCCCCCTCTCTCTCTCTCCCCCTGGCTGTGGGAGACTGCCAGTGCTGGTGAATCAGACACAGTGAAGTGCATGTGAGTGTGAGGCAGTATTACCTCATCTCTAACTGTCTCAGGCCTCAGATAGGTGGCCCCTCGTCACCCTGCCTTAAGCCTTGTGTTGTCCCTGTTTTCAAAGTTTTTATATGAGAAATATGGGTTTCTTTCAACCAAATTGCCCCATAATAACTTTGATGCATGCATGTACGTTGTATGGAACCTATACAACATTCTTCGCAGGTAACATTAATGATTACTTCCATTGAATTTGGGGTGTTTTATTCAATTTCATAGCATTTGAAAGCAAATGTGTAAATGGTTTTAAAATCTTAACTATCAGTCAGAATAATTCATAATTTCTGCTGTTAGTTCAACTCAAAAATTAGTTATTATGTCATTTAAGTTAGGATTATTGACCATGGATAAAACAAAGTGGTGAAAAAAAAAAGTGACAAAAACTTTTTTTTAAAAGCGTCAAAAAAGGCAACCAAAACGTCAGGAAAGGCACCAAAAAATTACTCTGTTTTTGTGATCGTTAGGAGCCGAAATCGTAATCGCGATTAAAATTCCATTAACTGCACAGCCCTAGACACTGCAATCATCTCTAATGTGGAGAAGATGTTGGAGACACACACACACACACACACACACACACACACACACACACACACACACACACACACACACACACACACTTACTTAGGTTACTAAGGTTACTTAGTGTGTGTCAGAGAGAGGACACTCAAATAACATTTAGCATTTAGCATTGTAAATAACCCCGATCAGCTAGCATGAATGAATGAACACACACACACAAACTTATGTGTGTATTTATGCATGTATTTATAGAATGAGATGCATGAACGATTGAGCCTAGGCACCACACACACACACACACACACACACACACACACACACACACACACACACACACACACACACACACACACACACACACACACACACACACACACACACACACACACACACACACACACACACAGCAGGTCATGAACCCATTCTCTGAGGGTCAGTGGGAGAGTTTTGCAACAGGAAGCAGAGGTGTGCATCGACTGGCCCTTGGAGCCACGTCAATACACGCTGATTAGGGAGTGCTCTATAAAAGTTACACCGTTACTTATTCCATATGTACGGTGGAGAGAGAGCCTCTTCACTCAGAGAACCAAGGTTACAACGTAACCAAGAGGGGGAGAGAGAGAGAGAGAGAGAGAGAGAGAGAGAGAGAGAGAGAGAGAGAGGGAGAGAGAGCTACAGGGTACCTCACAATATGATACATGATACATGGCTCACCATACCAATAATATCACGCTACAGCAATTCTGCAATAATCAATATATTGCTAGACAATGCTATAACGATACATCACAATATTGATCAACAATGGCTGTGAAAAGGTTAACTGCAGGTTATGTTTTTTTTAATGTTAAAAAACAGCACAATTCTGCAGCACAAGTTTTCTACTATGTAAATTAAAATGAAACAACTACAGAGCAACTCTGGGCATCTGTCCCGACCCTAACACAGACTGTAAACAGCAGAGAGATGTAGAGGTGAGATGCACTCTAACTAGTCTCACATCACCACACCTTCCTCCACAGCGTTGCAGAGGAAAGTCTGGTGAGTCATCACAGCATTCTGGGATGGGAGAAAAATGTGCTCTGGTTAATTGGCATTTTTTTAAACCAATCACAATCGTCTTGGGCGGTGCTAAGTTCAAAAGTAGTTTTAGTCGTGCAACAGAAAACTAGCTGTCTGAATTTACCTCTGCAGAGATCTGAGGAGCAGTTAACCATAGTCCTCAGAAATTCACCGGAGGTTACAACACCAACACAAAGAAAAAGGAAGGGGACGGACATCCGGACAAAATGAAGGACATCCGGTGGAATTTCCAGCGCCACCGGAGCAATCCCGGAAATGGTTAACTGGTTTTACAGAAAAACCTGGATCAACTAGATTTGTAGGGTGTCCAAATATTTCTGTGTGCCCTCTGGTCCTCCTGCCTGTCCTCTAATATTTGAACAACAGTAGTCACATTGTGTCTGATGCCAAACATCCAGCAGAACATTCCTCACACACCTACACACACCACGGCCTGGCCACTGCCTTCTCTGACCGCCACACTACACAACAACTGCCTCTGTCACGCTGACCTATAAATGACAAGTGCATGCCACGCACGCACACACACACACACACGCACGCACGCACGCACACACACACACACACACACACACACACACACACACACACACACACACACACACACACAGTCATTGAGGATTAAGCGATGTAGGTCAATGTGAATGTGAATATGGTAATGGACTCTATTGGCGAAGTGGCTTCATGAACACTCCGTTTCTGTCTTCACTCTCAGTTCAGGGTAAGGAGGGCTTGCTTAACACAGCCAGTCAAGTCCATGATAGGGGTGCATGAGATATTGACTCAATATCGTTATTGCGATAACACGTTGCACATTATTATATCGAAAGTGTTATGATAAGAATGCAATATTTTGTTTATTTTGTGGAGCGCTGCATCCCGTCCGTTGGCTGTGTGGCTTAGTTGTGTTTGATTTAGAGCCCTCTTGAAACGCTATAATGATCATGTTTCATTTCATTACCGTGCCACTTGCACGTTAGTGCACGTCAACGCAGGGGGCCACTACGTGACAAACCCTATGGAGCGTACCACGTGTGTGCATATTTCAACAGTGACATTGTGAGTGACGAAATAGAGACAACTAAACGGAATGAATCAGAGAAGCGAAAGAAAAGTTGTGTCCTGTTCTCTTCATTTTATACTGTCCAACAAGTACAACATGTCCTGTTCTGTAGACATGGTCTTTATTTATATATTTTATACTGTCCAACAAGTACAACATGTCCTGTTCTGTAGACATGGTCTTTATTTATATATTTTATACTGTCCAACCAATACAACATGTCCTGTTCTGTAGACATGGTCCTTATTTATTTATTCATGTTGGACCAGTCTAATATGACCGTCAGTTGAAATATACCTTGTGTTGTAAGAAAACTTGTTTTATTTGTTATGAATCTATATTGATGCGTTTTCACGTAACTTCTGTAATTTTACATATGTTTAAAAATATCGAAATTAATATTGATATCGCAATATTCATAATCAATATCACAATATCACATTTTGTTAATATCGTGCAACCTTAGTCCATGATTCCTGAAAGCGGCTGTCTCCTGTGTCTTTCTCGACTAAGTTGCGTGACTGGAATAAATTAATTCCTCTTGTTCTTCTGCATCCCGGCCCTTCACTCCAGTGTGGATTAAATCTCATTTAATTTGAAAGTAGAATCAGATGAATGACAGTGTGTGAGGATGAGCATCTCCTCTTCTCGGTTCACTCTTCCTCCATTCTCATGGTTAATAACTTCATTAACCCCTGTCAGCTCTCGGCTCTGGTCCAGCGGCTGACACACACTAAATGTGGAGCTTGGAGTGTGAGTGTGTGTGTGTGTGTGTGTGTGTCTCTTCATTATTTAGGCAGCTTATTATAACAGCAAGTGAGCTCACTCAGCCCCGAGCACAAAACACTAATGGCTGCTCTTGGGTGAAAACCTTGTCGTACGATTTCTGTGATGTTCGTGAACTAACGATATCTCCACAGGCTGATGACCATTTCCAACCCGCCCGGGCTCATATAAGCCTTTAGCTCTTACCTAAAATACATTTCCAAGAAAGGAAATTAAACAATGCTGTTGTTCTTGTCAAGCTGACACTTTGGAGGTACAAGGTTTCTACCTGACAACTGTGTGACGCATGCAGGCAGAGCTGTGCACGTGTTCCACAAAAATCCTAATAACGGTGACATTTGGTGCTAATACCTGAGGCCAAACATTATATCAGGGCAGCTATTTTTAATTCACCACAAGCAGTAGTGACGGGACAGAAGATCATTGTATAACACGCACGCACACACGCGCACGCACACACACACACACACACACACACACACACACACACACACACACACACACACACACACACACACACACACACACACACACACACACACACACACACACACACACACACACACACACACACAAAGAGGCATAATAGAATTTGTGTTTGTCCCGATATGAAGCTCATTTCCTGTGATGTCGTGTGTGGTGAGTCAGTGATTTTTAATACTGGATTTCTATTGTTTGTGTGTGTGTGTTTGTGTGTGTGTGTGTGTGAGGCTACAGTTCTTGATCAGCATCTTATTTAAATGTTCTCTTTGCCGTCTAAAACCAGATGCAGACCCTAACTTCTGTAAACTGCTCGGATCACTTCTTCCTGCAGTAGAAAACAACTGATTTTAGAGACCTGTGTGAAAATAAAATCCTTCCATATTTTACTGTCATATGGAATATAGAACACACACACACACACACACACACACACACACACACACACACACACACACACACACACACACACACACACACACACACACACACACACACACACACACACACACACACACACACACACACACAATTGCCCACAAGGATAAATGAGGATGATTTACTGTCATGCTCTGAATCCGGTTTCTGAGTGGCTATAAAATGTCCTCACTTGACTTTCTCAATGTTTTTTTAAAATGTTTTATAAATAAAAGTGGGTGTAAATGGGATTTAAATGAGCAGCAGAAAAAAGTACCTTTAAGTCTAAGTAAACACAAACTCTCTACAAATGTATTTACATTAGGTTTAAATAGAAACCCCCTAAATCGTGTTTTTTACCTGCTTCACTATGACACACCGACATCATCACTACAGCCAGTTGTTCTTACATGTCACATAGTAATTAATTAGTTAATAACTTTATGTTGACGTACCAGATCTGGCAGAATTAAACCGTGAGAGCACATTGCAGCATCCACACTGGTACACCACTATCTGCACTTCCTCTTCAAAGAAGGCAAGCCTTTGGCGCATTATGGATCCAATAACTTAATTATTATCTTTGCAGGATGAAGGATGAATAACATTGTATTCCACCACACAACTAACGTTAGCAAGCTGGCCAACCAATGAACACTGTAGCACTTAAAACGTACATCCATCTCTGATCAGATGTAGAATACCACTTGGTTACAGTTTAATTTCAAGACTTCTCTCTCACACTCTGCTTGTTTTGTTGAGTCAGACAGTGACTTATTCAGGACCAGGTAAATTAGCTGCCACTTTTTTTTCATATTGCACCTCAGTGCACTACGATAAATACACAAACAAATGGTTTGGGACACAGCGCACTGGAGTTATTCTCTGAAAAATTGGATTTCTATTTATTGAATCGAGAAAAAAAAATTCTGAATGAAAGTGTGACACTACGAATCAGAGTCAAATTGCATCATGAGATTCCCGCCACTACTAATGTTTATTCTTTCCATACGCTGTGTGTTGGGTTGTGTGTTGGTTGTGTGTTGGGCTGTGTGTTGGGCTGTGTGTTGGGCTGTGTGTTGGGCTGTGTGTTGGGCTGTGTGTTGGGCTGTGTGTTGGGCTGTGTGTTGGGCTGTGTGTTGGTCAGTTGTTTGGCTGTGTGTTGGGTTGTGTGTTTGCTGTGTGTTGGGCTGTGTGTTGGTCAGTTGTTTGGCTGTGTGTTGGACTGTGTGTTGGACTGTGTGTTGGGCTGTGTGTCTGACTGTTTGTCTGGCTGTGTGTTGGGCTGTGTGTTGTCAAACATGTTTGAAATGATCAGGACAGCCCAGAGGAGTCTGAAGTCAAACAGACTTCCTGCTAAAAGAGGGGGTTGGGAAAGTTCAGAGTGAGGGTTCTTCCATGTGCATACACGCACACGCACACACACACGCATGCATGTACATAGAGAAGGAGTGAATGAAGGGGGTTTTGCACAAACAGTCCCTCTGTCAGTGTGATGTCAGAGTTTGGCAAGGTCAGGTCAGGCACAAAAAATGATGTGATGGGTTGATTAGACCTCACACACACACACACACACACACACACACACACACACACACACACACACACACACACACACACACACACACACACACACACACACACACACACACACACACACACACACACACACACACAGCAGAAGTTAACATTTTGTCACAAACTGACGATAAGAAGAGCCACATCAAAAGTGAAATAAAATACAATAAACAGAACATTCAAGTGAAATCATAAAAGAAGCTTTTGTACAAAAGGCTTGTGCAGTTGTGTCTCTCATGCCTCCATCCTGAAGGTCAACAGTCTTTATCAGCTGGTAATCTCTTTCAATATGGGCCTGCAAAGTGTGAATGCATGCTATTCACTGCACAGTAACAGCCATTCAGAGCTGTCGGGGCCATTATCATAAAACTGTGGCATGAATGCCACCCTGTCAGTGCGACATAAAGAAGACAAAACACACTGGATTGCCTATTGAAGAGACAGACACACTGTCTTTACAGTGGAGCGTCAGTCCCACTCTGATGGGACGCAGTGTGACGGACACAGCAGCACTACGTGTGTGTGATCCAGGCATGCAACTGAACATGTGATGGAAGGGAGTATCAAACCTCAATACCTTTTGGTACGGACAGTAACTGTGTCTGTAGCAAATCAAACACTGTCAAGTACCGAAAAAGTTACCAAAAGAATGTTGTTTTATTAAAAAGTCCCACCTTACCATCCCTACTGGTGATTATACTGAACTGATGCTCGCAGACTGACAGAGTGGAGGATCAGTCACGCCAGAGGCAGCACTTTGTTCTACTGTGTCAGACAATCAGCTCTTTGACAGTGAAGCAAAATGACAGCCGCTGCAGAGAGCAGCCTATGGGATGTGTAGAGCATGGACCCATTCACCTTCCTGTGTCACACACCATCCTCTGTACATAGCTGCCTCTTCTGCAGCCAGCACAATAAGCGGAAGTAAAGCATTGCTTCTCTGCCACTTAAATTACTTCTACGACCAACTGTCTTCTTTTTCTCATATTATATCATGTCTTTTATGACATTACTGTGTCCAGTGTACAGAAAGTTGGATCAACCAATGAGCTTGTTTGAAATGCAGGGTCACAAAGCACATTGTCAAGATGTGTAAACCTTAGTTTCTCTCAGTTACCCACAATGTAGTCTGGATTAGGGCTGCACAATTAATCGCAATTTTATCAAATTTGCAATATGGACTAGTACAATATCCAAATTGCAGGTGGGGGCGCAATATTTGGGTCAAACCATTCTGAGTTAAGTATTGTGGTGCTGCAGAGAAGTCCCAGCCTACAAATCCTATTCTACAGAAATCTTTGTTTGGTACAGAATCTCGCAAAAATCACACTATAATCATTTAAATTTTTTTAAATTTCAACGTGATATCATGACTTCGCGTAAACATACACGCCACTTTGTTATCGCGAGGCTGCGTGTTATCGCGAGGCTACGGTTGGTTTTCACATCACACGCGGGGGAAAAGAAAAAACGGTTGGGATTAGGAAAAGAAGAACTGGTTTGGGCGTAAATTCACACGCAATCGCAAGGTAATGTAAGTTAATGGAGGCCAAACGGCGTTGATAAACACGCTGAAAAGAGAGTGTGCGTCTTTATAACACGCCAATAACGGCATACAAATTGGCGTGTCATACATATGCCACTTCATGAGATCAGTCTGAAAATGTAGATATTTTTCAATGAAAATGGGAATAATGATACAAAAATGATCATTTTCTCCAATATCGTGAATCATATCGCAATTGCAATATTAGTCAAAATAAATATTTTCCTCATATCGTGGACCAACAGAAGAACATTTCCAGGATAAAGCCTGACCTTCCACTCTCTGTGTGTTGCCATTCTCTAACTCTGTTCGTTTTGGGAAACAACAACAATCTCCGAGCTAGCAAGTTACACGCTGAAAATGTAAGAAAAAGTTTTGAAGAAAATTTAAATGTGGACGGTGCATCAAGGCAGGCCTGCTTGGTTCCTTCGGGGAATGATTGTAAAGATTTACAAAGAATATGTTTAGGGCATTTCCTCTCTAACTAAAAAAGATGGACGATGCGTCTCCACTTCATCCCACTGTATAAAAGTGAGGCCAAAATTTCCAAAAGTGGAGCCAGAATCTGTGCATTAATGATCGGGCGGTGGAGCCATGGTATCCAAGTCCCGCCCATACACCCAGCCGACCAATCACAACTCAATCCCAGCTGTCAATTGTGATGTTTCAGCCCGTTTCTATAGCATCAAATAACTCAGTGTACCTTTGGGGTACTTTGGAGTACTGCAAGGGGTACGAGAGATTTTCTTATGCATAATGCCTTAAATATTTATACTATAATAAGGAATACATTTAGTGATGGATTCTAAACATTTTAAAAGAAGGCTAGCATTTAAGTGTTTTTTAGTTACAAGGTTGTTGTTTGGCTTAAATAGGTGCAGCGCTGTATTATACCTCTTTGTATAGGGTTTTTTCTAACAAAAAAGATTTGTGCTGTTCAGGGGGTACTTGGCTGAGAAAATATTTCAAAAGGGGTACATTATTGAAAAAGGTTTGAGAACCACTGAAATAACTAATAAAAATACAACTGATCAGAAAAATGAGGAGTTATCTAAATGTTTTGGCTTCACTTTTGGGAAGCTGTCAAGCCGTCCAGCTTTATATACAGTCTATGGTCACCTCCTAACTCTACTGCCACAATCAGGCAGAAACATCCAGCTGGAAGATCAAAAGCAACTAAACATCAAGCACTTCTCCATCCCATACATGGGGATCTCTAAAACTGGGCCAGCTGTGTACCTCGAAAAAACACTTGCATTTTAAATGAGCCTAAACTTGGTTTGATACTAATATACTAATAGCTACTTCACATCATTGGCTGCCAACTATGGGGAGAATATGCACAGTGAGAGAAACCAGCTCAATGAATACGTCTTGCCTGCATATTAGTTCACATAGATATAGATTTTAAGAGATACATGCAGCAGCAATCCACACAGTATGCAGTCTCATTCAGTGGATCCAACACTGATCAGCACTCCAAGCAGTAAAGTAACAGTGTGGACCAAACCGTTGGGTTGGGTTGCTTCATTATGACGTTTAATGTTTGCTGTGACATTCTTATGATAACTGTGTATAACATGTCTTATAGTTAATTAGTCTATTTTTGATTCTAATATAGTCTTACAATCTCTAACTTATTTTTTAAATAACTAAAATCACCGATTCATCTGATGCGTGAACAGCATTAACATTTAAACTAACATGGCAGCTTTCTAACATGGGTGACGAAACTGACATCTATCATCGGGCTCTGGCTAAAGAGTGAACAAGTGCACTTTAAAATGTTTTCGTTATGTCAACCTGTGAGTGACACTACTACAGCTCACGAAATCTACAATATGTCCATCGTGGCTTCAGTCTAAAGCTGTGTCAATACTATCAGTTCTCATGTCTTTGGAATTAATGCATACCTTATTTTTAAGGTACAATCTCTACTGATACAATATTTGAATCAATATCAAATTATGCGTTGACACACATCAGCGTTCAGGTGTTAGGACTCCAATCCATGCTGTCACACCTACCTCCACCTGTGGCGCCCCCTGCAGGCAGTCAAACATTCTACAGAACACCTGCAGGACAACAGAATATACACAGCACATACATGAGCAGAGAAACATGTGTGAAAAGATTATTTTCTTCTTTCTCTTTGTGAATGTGTATATGGTCATAAAATATGACATCAATAACAGTCCATCAGCTCGAGTTGTGGCAGACAGTGTTAAAGTGTGCCTTACCCCCACTTCATATATTATCTGAAATCTCAAACACACACACACGTTACTATGGCAACCAAGCCTGAAGGGCCAGAGCATCAGTCTGGACTGATCTAGATTTGCTGATAAAACACACACACACACACACACACACACACACACACACACACACACACACACACACACACACACACACACACACACACACACACACACACACACACACACACACACACGCACACGCACACACGCACACACACACGCACACGCACACACACGCACACACACGCTGGTTCGGCTGAAATCTGTTCATCTGACATGATGGGGAAGACGCAGTTTGATAACAGATTGACTGCATTTATGAACACTGACTGACTGACTGTGTGTCTGTCTGTGGGTAGATCATGTGACCAATATGAGAATGATTTAGATTCAACACAATAATGCATAATAACATTTTGTATCAGCAAAAAAAAATTTCAGCAACCTTCCACCCTGAACAGATCCGCTTAGGAAATACATATGATACGATTCTAGTTGGAACCGGTTCTCAATGCCCAATCCTACCTCCACGTGGACAAACTGATGGCTGATCCCATTCCCTCTGACATAAAGCCAGCATTTAGCCTACTGGAAGTCTGACTCCTGTAAACACACAGATCCATTGACATCATCACATTGCAGAGGAGAGGCGAGGCAGCAGGACAGATCAGTCCCTCCAAGTTCTCCAGAGGCGGTGTCTTTTTATAGGCCATCAGAAGTGGAGTAGGCTAATTAGCATGTAGCCTTTATACAGAGCAGCAGAACACTGGGCCATGGGCTGCACTGTCTGCTGCTGGAATACCTTTCAACAGCGCAACATCCTCTGTTAGCTTCAGAGCTGATATTAACAATGATTACCAATGACTTTTAAAGCATCAAGCTGCATCAGTCACCTTTCGTCCCCAACTGGCTGCTCTCTAATCCACGTGTTGTGTAGATTAGAAGAGATTTAAGTAGATTACAGATGGATTTTCACCATCAGGGCTCCTGCACAACCTGCCTGAGGTGTGAGGCTGTTAGATAATAACAATAACTACTGCTCATAATAATCTTCTCTTTATCTTTCACCAACAGCTGACAAACA
Organism: Zingel zingel; assembly: GCA_023566125.1. NCBI lineage: Eukaryota > Metazoa > Chordata > Actinopteri > Perciformes > Percidae > Zingel > Zingel zingel. The sequence continues at coordinate 26,319,888 of CM042320.1, forward strand.
CTTACTATAGATGTCCCGGAACTCTTTAGTCTTTTAAAATGTTAAAATACACAAAGATATCGGATAGAGGTGTGGGGGGGGGGAAATCCAAAATCGTATGATTTTTTTTAAATCGATTCTTTTCCCTAGAATCATTATTTTTTTTTTTTTTTACTGACTGACTGACATAAAATGTCATTCTTCTTAGAAAACTATTAGTTTTTAGAAATGTCTCATGATATATTGTCTCTAGAAGTGTCTTATTCAACTGTTGTTTTTGTTACAGAACAAACGAAAATCCCAATACTCAATACTATCGAATCCAAGGGTGGAACTTTGGGTTCAACATTGAGGGGGTTGAGATCTCCAACTATGGGAGGCCGAGGGACATGTCTGCATGTATTGAAAAAAGCAACAAAAACATTGAAAAAAAACCCGTCAAAAGTTGGCAAAAGCACCAAAGACTTCAGAAAAAAAAGAGGCAACGAAAACGTTGAAAAAAAGTCTCCAAAAAAAACCTTGTAAAAGGAAAGAAAAACTCAGAAAAAAGCAGCAAAAACATTGAAAAGGAACAAAAACTGAAATGTATCATGGTTTGTTTTTGAATAAAAAATGTATTCGGAAAAACGGAAAAGGCCAGTTTTGATGGGGTGACCCTGGCACCCATGTATCGTGAAAGAATCAAATCAGGACAAAAGCAGATCGTCCCAGCCATAATATCGACGTGTGAATGCTCCCAGGAACATAGGAATCATGTCGATGGGACGTTCACAGACTTAGTTCTGTCAATAATCCTCATCCTCATATTCTCACATATTTTGTCACTCGTACGGTTTTGTGTGTGAGTGCTATATGTTGAGACTGTTGCACCGGAGTTCCCATCATGCTTTGGATGATGTAAACAGAAAGTATAATGTTGCTGTGGAATCAGTGAGCAATTTTTCTTTCTTTGCATTTACGTAAATCTGCACAATAGAAGCATATTTTGAATATGATTTCTAAGCAGATGTATCCACACTAACCACTGGGAAGAGTAAGTCACGCTGATGCCAGCGATGTGTGTCTGATGTCTTCTTAGAGTCAGAACTCATTTTGGATTTTTGATGCAAACTGCATCAATGCAGTCCTGCACACTCTTGTTCCTGCCCTCTAGCCATCCAGATTTGATTAATACAGCTTTTATTTCGGTTTTAAAGTATTTTATATGATGAACCACAGTGTGCAGCGCAACAAGGACTTTATATTATGAAGAAACAAGCCTTTAACTTCATTTTAATTTGTTATGTTTTGTTGTTTGTACAACTCTTTCTCACACAGACCAAAAAAAGGTAGAATTAGGGAACTGAAGGAAGGGAAGAATGGGTGAAAGAGAGGAGCAGTAATATGTCAGTTTGGATGAGGCACACAGGAACATGACTGACCTACATTTTTCTAACGCACCAGAGGGAGAGGGGAGCCGTCTTATACATGTAAGTAGAATATTTAGATTCATTCATGCTATAAGCCAGGAAGCCATTGGGATTCATAGAGCAGTAAAGTTCATTTGAACTGTTATTAGCTAAGTGGTATGGCTGCACGATATGAGGAAAATATCTAATTGCAATTATTTTGACTCATATTGCGATATGATTCATATTAGAAAAAAATATTACTTTGTATCATTACTCATCATTTTCATTGAAAAATATGGATCTGTACCAAACAAAGATGTTTTCTGTAGTCTGTAGGATATAATGTGTAGGCCGGGACTTCTCTGCTCACCACGATACTTCATTCAGAATGGTTTGACACATATTTTGCCTTTACCAAATATTGCGCCGCCTAAGGTACGTACGTGGAGATACAGACCCTACGCCGTAGCTTGAAGTGCACCTCTCGAAAAATATGCTGCATATCACTCTCCCTCTCCTTTCATGTCTGAGCTGTCCTATCGGGTGAAGGCCTAAAATGGCAAGAAAAAAAATTAAACTTTTAAAATATGTAACAACGTACACGTCGCGGCGAAGCATACCGCAACAACTGTGATTGGTCCGCTAAGCCGTGGTGTGGTAGCGTTGCATTTCCCCCGACTCATTTCCTAGTTCTCCTTCTCCATCAACATGAAATCAAGGAGAGGGTTAACTTCTCCTGCTCCAGATTTCCCACCGTGGTCAGAAAGAACAGGGGAGACACTTTGTTTCTCTCTCTATGACTCTAGAGTCACTACTCACTCTGAAGATAATCACCGTCACTCTCTCACTCTCTCTACCACACACACACACACACACACACACACACACACACACACACACACACACACACACACACACACACGTTTGTTTCACTATTGTTGTGGGGACCCGTCATTGACATAATGCATTCCCTAGCCCCTTACCCTAACCTTAACCATCACAACTAAATGCCTAACCTTAACCCTTACCCTCACCCTAACCATAACCTAATTCTAACCCTAATCCTAAAACCAAGTCTTAACCCTCAAACAGCCCTTTAACCTTGTGGGGTCCAGCATTTCGGTCCCCACAAGGTTGTGCAGACCCCACAAGTATAATGTATTCCCCGGTTTGTGGACCCTACAAATATAGTAAAACAAGCACACACACACACACACACACACACACACACACACACACACACACACACACACACACACACACACACACACACACTGTCTCTGCTATCAACGCACAAGTATGAACTTCAGGCCATCAAAGGTCATTGGTCGATGCAAAACAAAACATCTCCAATCAACTCATGAGTTGTAGTGATGAGAGTTCGTAGAGAAGGAGGCTCATTTCAGTGACCCGTCTATGGTGAGTGGCGGATGCTAATTTTGGACCCTGCTTATTTCTTTCTGCTTAATTACATTTTTCCACAGCTAGTAATCTCCTAATGCCTATGATATCACCTCATTAGATACGAGATGTTTTGGCAGGTTTCTGTCCTCTCGTGTTAGTTCAGTCGTCTGGGAGTGAAGACGGAGCTAAGACCTTGAAAAGTGATTCTCAACACATTTCAACACATTCTGACCTTTACAGCATGAACTACTCTCATCCAAGTTCCCCCAATGCTTAAAGCTGCACAAATCCATATTTTCATTCGAACGGATGACATGAATGTAATGTGAAAGGTGTCACTCTGAGTGAAGAACCCACAGAGAGTGATCGCCAACCTTGCAGTTTGCAATCTTTAAGAGTCTTTCAATTTTTTGGGTTTTCTGGGCCACAACCTTACCGTTTAGGTTAAGTCTCACGGCTCTCATCAGCAGCAGCTGTTTCCAGATGAGCAGAATTCATGCCAATCTGTCTGTTACATTAAAATATATGTTCTGTCCGAGACTGCGTGATCATTAAAATCAATAATCTTCATTCGCTGGGGACCATGAACATGCGCTGCAATCACGATGGCAATGCAGCGCCTGTTTGACATTTTGACCTGAGCGGTGCCAGAGGAAATCATGAGGATACATCCTCTGGGGAACATGAACATCTGTACTAAATGTCACGAGCAGTTGATGAGATGCTGTGAGACCTTTGCTTCAGCAGTGAAGCACAAATAACACAGTGCAGTAAGTATAATCTCAAACCACTGTAATAACCCCGTACAAATGAGGACAAAGGACCTATTTTTTTTTAAGTTACAACAGTTTGAGGAAACTGGCCTTCTCTTACATAAGGCCTGGTGGGAGACTACTGTAATGTGAGCGGGAATAATCCTGACCTAATTTCACTGCTACACTTCTCCAGCGAGGTCAAGAATGCGTTTGAGAGATCTACAGTACAAATACATAGTGGTGCATAGTCTGGCCTGTCACACACACGCACACACACACACACACACACACACACACACACACACACACATCCCCCCCCCCCCCCCCCCCCCCGCTCCCCCTTCTGTCTGGCCGAAGGAATGCTCCGTTTCCTGTGTGTTGTGATCCGTGTACGCTGACTGCTTCCCAGCGGGCCTCCTCACAGATCCCAGCAGCGTGATAAGGAAGTCGCCTCCTCTAGTAGATACAGCAGCTACTGAACCCACCACTCTGATTCTCAGACAAATCTACATTCCAACTTTCAGCCATTTTTACACATTCCTGCTCTGCTTTAAACATCTCTCAAGTCTACATCTGTGACATCTGCATGCATGCATGAGGTGGCACACTTATATCATCTACTGTATATGTCATTTTCTCTCGCAATATCGATATACATGGTATAGTCAATGTCTCACGTGTCAAACTCAAGGTCCGCGGGGCAATTCTGGCCCCTCGCAAATTTTGATCAGGCTCCCATATTTATTTAGGTTCAGTTTAGGTAGTTTTTTGACGCTTTTTATTTTTATTTCATTTTTTTTCCCAACGTTCTTGGCATTTTCTTTGACATTTTTGTCGACCAAACTGTAAGTGGGAAGACTATATGACACATGCAATAATACATTCAAAGATATTTGACTTTTCTAAGAAATAAAAGCAATAAACTATATGTCTGGTCCTTGATGTGATTCACAGCTAAATACAAAAAGTGGAACAGTAATTACTACTCGGCTCACAGCCGTGAGATCTTGGGAGATATTTGGTGCTGCTTAAAGCTAAAGACTCAACTCGTTTCATAATGATGAGGAAGTCGCTCAGACTGTGATTCTCTTACAGTTCCACTGATTTATTTTTATTTCAGTGCTCCCTTCACATCTCCAGAGACCTAAATATGTCTCATGGGAGCTGTAGTTGTAGGTAAAAATAGAACAGTTGTTATATCTTTTTAAAAATAGCAATGGGTCAGATTTCTATTACCCAAACAGTGGCAAGTGCAGAAATACACTGCTGCTAAGGGCTGACTTGTTTCTAGTACTTCATGTGTAGTACTTGTGTCCGTGCAGGCTGAATATAAAGATGCTTAAACCAGGAGCTTAAAGAAAAACGTAACACCATGTTTTAGATTGACCACTCCTCCTTCACATACTCAGAAAAAATATTCAACTCTGAATCAGATTCACTCGATGTACCAGCCGTTTTTGTACTCAGAACATTAAAAGTACAGTATGTAACTAAAGATCCTGGATAACAGCCAGGGACAGGATGTAACAGCACTGTCTGTGCCGTCCGTACTGTGTAGGCAAGGAGTCCACACGGTTCTGTTTATGCTATACTGGCGGTGGAATGTAACTAAGTACATTTACTCCAGTACTGTACTTCAGTCCAAATGTTGAGGTACTTATACTTTACTTGAGTCTTTTCTTTTCATGCCACTTTCTACTTCTACTCCGCTACATAGAAATATTGTACTTTTTACTCCACTACATTCATCTGACAGCTTTAGTTACTAGTTACTTTACACATTAAGATGTATGCACACAAAACACATGTAGTTTATAAAATGAAAAATAAAATGTAAAGAGTGGGGATCTTGCAGGAGTGGCATTACTGACTGGACTGAGAGATACTTTGCTGAAGCAACGGCACAAAACACAACGAGAGATCTCTAACGGTATTATGAGAAGCGTTAAAATATTTTCAGTTCATTTTGAAACTGCGTGGGGGACATATTAGACTATGGTGGGGCGCCACAGTCTGGTTAAGGAATGGGAAACAGCTTGGGCGTTAGATGTGAGATGGTGTCAGACTTTAGTCTTTTCAAAGTCTTCTAGTGTCTGGTAGGCATCAGTCTAGTTCAATTCAGTGTGTGTGTGTGTGTGTGTGTGTGTGCTGACTCAGTGTATTTTCTCGAAATCATCATTATATCAGCACAGACACGAACGCTCTCTTTTTATGCCTTTCTTCCACTGTCCATTGTTGCGCACATTAGCAGAGTGCCAACACACACACACACACACACACACACACACACACACACACACACACACACACACACACACACACACACACACCTAATGAATGTAACATCTGGAGCAGTCAGCAGAAATTCTCGGTGTTAAAAGCTTGACTCAGCAGAAACCACAGCGACTGCTACCACCACTAGTGCACACACAGTGGGCCATATGGATGAAATCTATCACCTATATGTCATTTTTATCTCGCAATGTCAATACATACGTCATGGTATATTCAATGTGATGTTAAAATCAACTGTGTACAGGAATGTCAGTTTTAATACATGATCTGCACAACATCTGCATTACCATAAAAATCCAACAGTCCGGCTCATTGATTATAACATTACCGACAATCACCTGAAGCAACATGAGATATTACCTTGATATACAGTAAACAATATTCCACTGTACTACATATTCCACTGTGTATCTATCTTATTGCAGGAGTAATGATCAGTCTGTCACTCCATGAAAATCAGAAGCTGTCAATCCAAAGCAGCCCAAAGTCCCTCAGATTGCATTTTGGGTGATGTTGTATTATACACCCAGCACTGTACGGAATAATACGACATGAACATTTCCCATAAGATGAGATGAATCCAGAAAAGACAGTTTCCTCCTGGTGCTTTTTTAAAGATTTGCATCAGAAGTTGGGAGTGTAAAAAAACAAAAAAAATCTGCTTCACTTTTCAAAACCAATTCCTCAGCTGTTCTCTTGCAGATGGCATGAATTCCTGAAGCACATGAACGCGTTTGCCAAATGTTCAGCCAGTGCTTGCCAACATGTGCTGAGCATAGTTCTATCTAATAATTGCCATGGTCGTCTGTGTCTTTAATCCTGTGCGAATCTGCCATATCCATACTTCTCCAAGAAAAAATCCCACCGCAAATGACCTACCATGTTTCTCCAAACACAGAGGTGGTGTGATAATATTAGCCGGCATCTCTGTGATTCGGGGTCGTATTGGCTGTGTTGGCATTTATGAATCAAAGTTCTGACAGAGCCTTGACATCATATGTGGGGGATAATGTCAGTAAATGTGAGTCAAATAAAGATTTACTGCTTATCATGTGTGAAAGCGCCGCACGAAACACAGACATTAATGCAAAGTCATTTCTAAATCACCAGGTCCCGTGCAAATAGGGCTTTTGTAGGAGTGCGATTAATGATAGAAGAGATGGCCCAAACTACAAAAATAAAAGTCTAGTTGTAGTAAACCAGAATTATCCTTTAAGATGGAGAAAAATCAATAATGCAACAATCATTTAGTGGATGCTCTTTTTTTTTGTGTGTGTTTGTTTGAATGACCTATAGGGACAGCAGCTGATCAGTAGTAGATCGTTAATCAGATCTGCTAGAATGGTCGACGTAGTTAGGTTTAGGCATGGGGAGTGGGGATTGGTTCGGGTAAGAATACCAGGGTAAGCCAATCAGAGGCATAATATGGCAGGACACGTCTAGCGGATCCGAACTAGCATCTACCCTGAGCAGCAGAATCAGCAGCAGCTCATTTCCTGCTTCGCTCCGTCTTCCCCACATTCTATTAAAAGAATATTCAGAGCTGAAACAACTGCCGCCCAAGCGCCCCCCCCCCCCCCCCCCACACACACACACAGATGTTAAGGGGACTGCAATTTGGGTGCACACACACACACACACACACCCACACCCACCCACTCACTCTATGGGAGCTGTGAGTTTAATCTGCCCAGCTGCCATCCTGTGAATTGGTTGTGAACTGAGAGGCCAAGCAATTTACTCCTTACAAAGGCCATTCCACACCACTGAGCTGTGTGTGTGTGTGTGTGTGTGTGTGTGTGTGTGTGTGTGTGTGTGTGTGTGTGTGTGTGTGTGTGTGAATAGATGGAATATGTGCAGGATGGAGGGTGTTGCAGCAGAGAGATGAGGAGGAGGATTGGAGAGATGATGGGGATGGGGGGGGGGGGGACTGGAAGTAGAGAGGGATGAGAGAGCAGATGAGAGAGGGATGCTGGGAATTGAGGGAGGGGAAATGAGGGGAAGGAAGTGAAGGCACTATTTACAGGGAGGTGAAGAGATAAAGATGTGTGTGTGTGTGTGTGTGTGTGTGTGTGTGTGTGTGTGTGTGTGTGCGCGTTAGCTCTTGTCTGATGTTACCCTTCTCTCTGAGAGGACAACACACACTGCTCGATAATTGACTCCCTGTGATGACATATTTATTAGTTCTGAGACTCCATTCAAGAAAAACTAACGGTCATAATCCATTTTTGACCAGAAAGATTTAATAATACCTAGTCTATATCGACGACGTTTCCGTTTCCTGTCCCTCAGCTTCCTGTTTTTTTGTGTTGGCGTTCTAGACCCCAAGCTAGAACCGACAAAATTCTCACCACACACTCGACAGCCATTTTAATTCCAAAACGTGCCTACCTACGTGCACATGTTCCACCAAAACAAGTTCAGTCCCGAGGCTGTTATGCAGAGTAGAATATTAAATATTGAATTGCTCCTGTAATGACACATAACAGGGAAGAGGGACAGTTCTTCAGCAGAAAGCGCAGCTACTTTAACACTTTTCTTCTTCTTGTTCTGCTGCGACTATAACAGGAATTTTTCCAGCTGATCTTTTAGTCCAGTGACTCCGAGCCTTGGTGTTGTACCTGTGACCCTGATCCCAGGCTGTGGCCTGAGTGGGGGCCGTGAGATGTGAGCTGTTTCATTCTCTTCTCAGAATGTGTGGAACAGTATATCACAGCATAAGAGCAACCCAAACCAGGGAATGGTTGTTATTTTAGCTCGATTTAACTGCAGCAATTAACCAGCTTTTAACATGGTTGCTGAGAAACCTTCTGTCAAAGAAGTAATGGATTCATCTTTTTAGCACATTTGTTTCTAGGATTTAATGAATTTATAGATTCATGCCATGCATTCATTATTAATGCAACCAGTGCATTTCTACACAATCAAAAATGTGCCTGCTTTCAGATCTACATGTTAATGGTTGTTACAAGTCTGATCCTCTCATCAGGATAACTACACACAATATCAGCTGACTCAGACTAAAACATAACAGTACACACACAATGTACTACATGGTGCAAGGGAATCCTACCAGTGGAGAAAGGGAGCACAGGAAAATAATAATACAAAAACTTCTTCATGGGTACTGTATCAGAATTATGATCACAGTGTAGTCAAAGTGAATCTATCATTAGAAACCTAATCCTTACTAAGTCACACAGACAGACAGACAGACTGAATGACTGAAAGTTTGCTGAATGACTACGTGCCTGCAGCAAAAATATCAAAGTGGTCAGTCATGTGTGCAGATGTGTGCAGCTTCTGTTAGCCAGCTGCCTCACTGACTGCAGCACTGACTTCACATGTAGCAGCGACACAGGATTATGGGTGATTGTTACTCAGGCTGGGCACTATGGGCAAAATGGGATATCGTGATAATTCTCCGTGTTTCCATTCAATTGGCAAGCAAATTTGAAGCAAACTTTTGAAATGTTTGCAAAAAAAAAGAAAATGTGAATAAGGTGAGTTTCCATCAACTGGTTTGGAGTGAATAGCCTGGGCTACAGCGTGGTTTGGTCAGAAGTTGGCGCTGTAGGCTACACATGGCTGTAATCCTCCAGTAAACAAGAGTAGAAGAAGTAGAGGTTGGTAACCGGAAACAAAACAACAGGCCTCGGCCATCTAACCATCTACAGGAGAAACATGGAGAGAGTTCTTCAGGAATTAGTTTGAATGTTCTTTAATGTCAGCTAGTGTTGGCCATGTTTCACGCTGTCCGGAGACCCGTTATGGGAATATCTGGGAAGACGCCGACAGGAAACAGCTGATGAGTCCTGGGAGTTAAATGTTCACTAATTCAATTCAATACCATCAACTTTTTTTTCCACAAAGACAAAAACCACCTCAAGGGAGCATTCAAACTTTTTGCGCAATTAGCTATCGGATGTTGCTGTTTGATCCAGCTTTATTAATGCGGTACTTGAAAGTACGTGAATGGAAACACTGCATCACGTGTCTTCTTTGAGAAACTCAGAAGATATATGCACTTTTTTTCTCTCCACAAAATCAAGTTTGAACAAATGACAACAGACATGTAATGTGCCAAAATGAATTCAAACGCAACCCTCTGTAAATGCCCCTGCTTCCTTCAACAAACTCCACGGATTTTAAGATGAGGTATATCACAGCACAAAAAAGAAATCAACCTTCAAAAAACTAACAAAGCTATCTCAAAACAACCGTAAGTCCAACGACAGACAACACAGCTGATCCTCCAGACACAAATGAGTGTGTTCAGTGCGTTCAGAGTGTGTGAGGTGTGCACAGAGTAAGGTTCTCAGTGTTGAGTCTCCACACAGCAGAGTCCCAACACGGCAGCTGAACCTGTACTCATGTTGTCCTGCTACTAGGGTTGGGTACCAAAACCCGGTTCCACTATGGAACTGGTTCCTACACAACCGGTAGGAATCGGACCGGATTAGAATGCACATTTTGGTTCCTCATTTCGGTTCCACTTAATGTGTCGACTGAAATATTTTTCCCTCCGTCGCTCCGAAACGGACGTAAAAATATCACACTTTCTCTTTCTTATTATATATTTAAGTACTTTAAAATGTTAATATATTGTTAAATTTAAATAATTTTCAATTTAAAAAAAAAAAACTCTATAAAAAGAGCCTTTCTTTGATGTCATTTTTCAGATTTTCAAGAATCGGTTTAGGAATCGGAATCGTTTTAAAAGTACCGGTTCGGCATCAGAATCGTAAAAATCCAAATGATACCCAACCCTACCTGCTACTACACGCAGGCTTATAGCAGCTTTAAGTCCTCGTCAAACAACACTAATCATTTCCAAACTAACCAGACGTGACCCAGCTGGCTTTAAACAGTGTGCTTCATAATGCAGAAAAAAGAAATGTGTTAATATCTCCCATTACAACACAGCCAAATGCATTGCAAAGTGCTTTTCTGTTGGCTAAAATGATGCGTTTAAAAGGAATTTCAAAGTGCCCACCCCTTTAATGCGTTTAATGGCTGTGTGTGTATTTTGCACTGTTAAAGAGTCAGTCTCTCTTTCACTCTGCCCATGGCAGTGGCCTTCAGGTTCACTAAAAGCTGGGAGCAACAAGTATCTCAAGGTGAACATATTGGAACACACATTAAACGTCTGCTATTAAGACTTTTATTATTTTTAATGGTTTGTAAATAGTAAGAAAGAATGGCACACTGCGAGGGCTGCAAACCAGGTCTACAACCAGGGCTGATGTCATCAATCCTAGTTTAAAAGGAAATGGATGCTTTTTAAAGTGCTCATATTATGCTCATTTTCAGGTTTATAATTGTATTTAGAGGTTGTATCAGAATAGGTTTATGTGGTTTAATTTTCAAAAAACACCATATGTTTGTTGTACTGCACATTGCTGCAGCTCCTCTTTTCACCCTGTGTGTTGAGCTCTCTGTTTTAGCTACAGAGTGAGGCATCTCACTTCTGTTCCATCTTTGTTGGGAGTTGCACATGCTCAGTAGCTAGGTAAGGACTACTAGCCAGTCAGAAGCAGAGTATGAGGGCGTGCCATGCTAGCAGCTATGCAAACATTATAACGTGTGTTACAAAGTAACGAGCGTTTGTCTCTGAAGTAAAGGCTGGACTACAATAGAGCTGTTTGGAGCAGTTTGTGAACAGTGTTTTCTGTTGGAGATGGTAAGTCCCTTTGGGGTGGACTTTGGGCTTTTTCACTTTGTAAATCTATAACCTTAACAAAAAGATATATGACACAATAAAGGAAAGGGAAAAAGCACTTTAAGTCCCACTGCAGGTACAGTGATCTCACTTTACACACAGTAAATAATGTCTAATATCTAATATCTAGGGATCACTATGACTACATTTACATTGCTACGTTTGGGTTTAAAAAGGAATATCTTCTGCTAAGTTTCTCCCTCTCATTCCCCCTGCTCTGATGTTTCCCCCTCTCATTCCCCCTGCTCTGGATTTCCCCCTCTCATTACCCCTGCTCTGGGTTTCCCCCTCTCATTCCCCCTGCTCTGGCGTTTCTCCCTCTCTTTCCCCCTGCTCTGGTGTTTCCCCCTCTCATTCCCCCTGCTCTGGCGTTTCTCCCTCTCATTCCCCCTGCTCTGATGTTTCCCCCTCTCATTCCCCCTGCTCTGGTGTGTCCCCCTCTCATTCCCCCTGCTCTGGCGTTTCCGAGCCCCTAAACCGGAGACATTTGGAAACACTTCTGACCTGTTTAGGTTTGGAGTCTGCGGGGTTGTGTTTCAGTTTCAACGGCCGCAAACGGAGACCTTTGGCAACACCAACACTGACGACAACGTTTCTCCTCCTGATTAGGTCTTATCGGTCACGACGTCTCGTTCTCTGAGACTTAAGATACTAACGTTACCATGGTAACTACCATCAGCGGGCGGAGTCTCCACGCTGCCTCCAGTTTCTGCCCAGTATACCAGAATGTTGATGAGATATGAGGTTTGGGCGTGTTAGTTTAAACAGAGATTAGTTCTTCTACTGCAGATAAAAACACTTGGTGCACGCAGATCGCACAGAGCTTAAAAACTAAAACGTAGCAATGTAAATGTATGTGATTTTTTTTACATGTGTACATGTAATTGCAATTATATAATATTAAAGATTATTTGACCAAAACACCTTATGTTAATACTCAATTTGGCATGTGAGCACCTCCAATAAAATGCACGTGTTGAACTGTGGGTACAGTATCTTATATTTCACACCATCACACCACACTGTCACTATTATTATTATGCCATGGGTGTAGCTTGGTAACAAGCTCCAGTGTGTAATCAAATAAAATCCCCATTCTTAATCCTGCTTACGCAGCTCCGATTGGTCCGTTGTTTCTTCACTCTACAGAATTATCCAGAGCCCTTAACCCCTCTAAGCATCCTCCTGCAGGCCAACCGGTCTGCATGGAAAGATTCCACCACAGCTAAGAGACTAAATGTGTTGCTGAAACTTGGTAATGTGGACATTTAAATATGGTGGATTCTTTCTGCATTTCCATGACATACAGTATTAGAGAAGACCGAGGTGGACAACAATGCTAATAATGTGTTCCAAACTACAGGAAACCCCCACCTCGTATAGAGCTGCTCAGTCAGTAGGATTAGGCTCTGAAAATCGGTTCTACGGTGGCCGAGACGGTTCACACAAACACAAAAGCTACAACACAAACGCAAAAGCTACAACACAAACACAAAAGCTACAACACAAACGCAAAAGCTACAACACAAACACAAAAGCTACAACACAAACGCAAAAGCTACAACACAAACACAAAAGCTACAACACAAACACAAAAGCTACAACACAAACACAAAAGCTACAACACAAACACAAAAGCTACAACACAAACACAAAAGCTACAACACAAACACAAAAGCTTCAACACAAACGCAAAAGCTACAACACAAACGCAAAAGCTACAACCCAAATGCAAACGATACACCACTTCAAAAACACAGTACTAGCACTCTAAAGTGCAGCTTTATTTTACTTTGAAAAATAATCTAGAATGGATAAGAACCGGAATCTAAAGGAAGGATCGGAATCAGAATTGTTCTGCAGGAAGTGAGAGATGGTTGAACAGAACAATGGGAATGCATAACAACGGAGTGAGGTAAAGAGGTTAGTAATGAAAGGTGAAAAAGTATCTGCCGGGGAAACGACATTGAGCCGTCCATCTTTCAGTCCGAGCACAGTAACGTCTCCCTCTTCACATCATTAATCTCTCTCTGTCTTTCCCTTTCTCTTCCATTCATTTACCATTTCAATACCCCCCTCTCCTTCCATTTCATTCGCCCTACCCTCCCCTCTCTGCCTCTCCACGGTGTGTAAATCATCCAATCAGGCTCGATCATCACAGAGGCCAGGGGTCAAGTACCGACAAACTGGGACAAGGCGTGTCCGACTGGGAGAATGGAGGGACGGAGGATGATGGGAGGGAGGGAGGATGATGGGAGGGAAGGAAAATTGTAACCGTATAATACATAAGTGAATACGTTTCAGGTAATGCAAACAGAAAGGCACCAACTATTTTTGATTTGCATTCGTGCACAAATGTTCTATTAATTACACTGAGTTTTAAGAACAAGTCTTTTACATTAAGGCATGCAGTATTTGCTTTCAGAAATAATGACAATGTAAAAAGAAATTATTTAAAAAGGTTTTTTAATTTACATTAACACGTTATAGATTCCCTCAAACTATCAGAGGAGATGCTATTAAAAAATGTTAATCCACAAGAAAACCTGTTAAATGAATATAACACACACACACACACACACACACACACACACACACACACACACACACACACACACACACACACACACACACACACACACACACACACACACACACACACACACACACACACACACACACACACACTTAAGCTGCATTTAATGGAACACTCAATATTATAAACTGCCTCATTGCACAGAACAAGCGTTATTTGCCGGCAGGGTTTTGCAATCGTTGTTGAGCAATGTCAGTTCACCGTGTCGGAGCCAGGCTGGCAGTTTCCTCCTGCTTCCAGTCTTTGTGCTAAGCTAGGCTAAAGACGGGGCATGAATACAGGAAGCACAGTTACAGAGACTGATGGAAGACAGTGTCTCAGGCTGAGGACTGTGTCTCTCAGAGAAAGCAGACTGTTATTGGGTTCAGTGCATCGGATGCCTGAACTGCAGATATAGCCTACATGTCTATCAATCGATAAAGCTCTGTACAAGCATAGTGGCTAATCAATAATAAACCGTTTATGGCTAATGGAGGCACGGATATCAGAACAAGCAAGCACACTGTATTACCCACAGAACAAACAGGCTACAGGCTACTGCGGGTCTGAAGGCTCTCAGCAGAGTTCATATTCGAGCCCGATGGATCACAGGTTTAAGGCCAATACTGAGATTGAGATTTTAAAACGTGATAATGTATCATTTGTTATTTGTTTTAACATTACCGCATATCACAGATTTTTCCTTATATTATCAGGCTTAGAGGCAGCACCTAAGCTGAATTAATGTAAAATAAATGTGAGCATCAAAACTAACTAAAGAATGTTCTCAGGTCTAATGACTGTAGTCGGTCCACAGTGGACTTGTTTGGCAACTTTTGTCTTTAAGCTTTTTGAGTTTTTTTTTATTTATTATCTGCTCTAGCATTTCCAATATTAAGACAGATATGGTAAAAAAAAGAATGGTCCATTATCATTCCATGAGATATCATTCATCATCATAGATCTAAATACCCTGCCCATATGCACCGGAGTTCTCCACAAACCCAGAGAAAACACTGCATGACATAAAGAAATGTTTTGATAAAGATCTTTTAGAAATAGTTTTTTAAAGAATTGAGACCTAGATATATTTTACTGTGTCAAAGTAAAGTGATCAGTGTTCTCTGGTGGACACATCATGGAGACAGTCTCGAAATGACTTCAAACCTCTTTGGGACATTTCTGTACTGACATCATGTTGCTTATCAGCCAGCAAAAAAAAACAAAAACACACACACACATATACATTATATATATATATATATATATATATATATATATATATATATATATATATATATATATATATATATATATATATATATATACACATATATATATTTTAAATGTATCTTTAAAAGATAAAACTCACATATCAGCCTCACGTAAACACAAACACACCAGGCCCTCTTTTAATATTAGAAACATGATTGTCCTAAAATGACATTGTTAGCGCGTGCACCATGTGTTCTGCTGTGTTGACTGCAATCAAACACTGAGGCATGCTCGTACCTGACACTGTTTCAACAGACAGACAGTTTACTCAGATGCAACAATGTGTGAAATGTGCTGAGAGCATTGACAGCTGCACCCGCACCTCTGTACCTCTGTTTTAGACTCTGCTACCCTGCCAGCTCATCAGCACAGACGCTCAGTGAAATATCCAGTTTGTTTTAAGCACTAAGACACTAAAGTAGTGGGGCTCCACTTACCGGTATAGTATATTTCCATTTTATATGATCTTTCCATCTGTGTGCATTCATGTCCCAGTACTAACCTAGCTCCGGGGAGTTTATTCCCCGAAGTCCTTATGTTTTCTCGCCTCACACTTTTTCTTGGCTTGGTGTGGCACCTGGATCGTGGTTGCAGCTGCGGCCACGGTCCTGCTCTACGCCCTGCACTGCTACTACTATTATTACTAGTTATAGTTCTATTATCCTTATTTGTACTATAATTTCCACTGTTCATCATACCAACTGATATAATTATTACGAATATTTCTCCATATCTGTATAAGTGTCTCTGTATATATACTCTCTCTCTCTCTCTCTCTCTCTCTCTCTCTCTCTCTCTCTCTCTCTCTCTCTCTCTCTCTCTCTCTCTCTCTCTCTCTCTCTCTCTCTCTCTCTCTCTCTCTCTCTCTCTCTCTCTCTCTCTCTCTCTCTCTCTCTCTCTCTCTCTCTCTCTCGAACCAATCAGATTCTGTCACAATCTCTGTGAGCCAATCACATTGTTTTTTTTTCACTCTTAAATGAAGTCTCTCCTTTTACTGTTCGTCTTCATTTTCTTTCTTCCAAATTGGTTGGATTAACCTGGAGGATTGCTCCCAACATGTAAGATGGTCTACTGATGGGTGCAATGTCATTATTCCTGATAGGGATGATGGTAAAAGCTACGGAAATAAACCTAATTCTGAGGTATAACAATCAGAATTATCCTAATAAACATAAAGCAATAAAGGTGACAAAGATGTGACGTGAACTGAACTAACAGTGTTTTTCCGTCCTGAGCCAGCAGGTTGTATGGGGCCACCAGCCTGCTAGGACCTATAGAACCATAGAAGCTAGAGCAGCTGTGTCTCAGTGTTCCCCTGCAGCCTACAGTGACGCTCTGCCTGCTGTCATGCTACCTGTCCTTCCATCACAACACACACACACTAACAACACACACTGATCCCTCTATGTGACTGACACACTGAGTGGACCCTCCTGTTGCCCCTAGCAACTCTCTACCAATGTGACGTGGAGAGCTGCAGGAAATTGAGATGCAAGGTGCGTGCATGTGTCTGTATGTGTGTGTGTGTGTGTGCATTAAGATGGGAGGTAGGGCTTCTATCTCTAAGCAGCCATGATTAATATTGAAGTGAAAAGCTTTACAATAGCAAACAAACACACACACACGCACACACACACACACACAGCGCTAGTACTGCACTGGCCAAGCAGTCCCTGTACATCGCCTCAGGAAACCCCACCTATCTACAGGGTGGTGGCATTTGTGTATGTGTGTGTGTGTGTGTGAGTGTGTGTGTGTGTGTGTGTGTGGGGGGGGGGGGGGGGGGTGGAGGGGGTTACTTAGTGTGTGTCAGAGAGGACAAACACAAATAACATGTATAGACAACACTACAATGTGACACACACATTTAGCATTGTAAATAACCCCGATCAGCTAGCATGAATGAATGAACAAACACACACACACACACACAAACTTATGTATGTATTTATGCATGCATTTATAGAATGAGATGCATGAAAGATTGAGCCTGGGCACGCACACACACACACACACACACACACACACACACACACACACACACACACACACACACACACACACACACACACACACACACACACACACACACACACACACACACACACACACACACACACACACACACACACACACACACACACACACACACACACACACACACACACACACACACACACGTGTATCATGCATACATGAATGTCAAAAAACATTTTGCCTTCATTAAATTTTCAAATTGGGTTCATGTATTTATGTATGTGTACGTTTAGAAATCACACACACTTACAGAGGAGAAAACACACACACTCAGCATGCTGAGCACTTAACCCCAGCCCTTCTCCTTTCTGTGGTCTCACACACCCACACCTCTGCAGTGATGTGATCCACACAGCACTCAGTGTGAACAGCACCAGCTCAACACTAGCTGGATTCCTAGTGAGCACGATCTGAATGAGCTGTCTTTTAAGGAGTATGTTTGAGACGATACTGACCGTGAATAGAATATTTAGATTGTTCTACTCCTAGTCTCGCATGTCCAGCTCTATCTCCACGGAGTAAGGACTGGCTACACCACAGATGCATTCTGGGATAGGAGAAAGAAAATGCTCCACATACAATATTAAATGAAGTTAAGTGTTGACACAATACAGTAACGCAAGTTATTTAAATGAACTGATATATGGTTAAACCTCATTAGCTCTTATCAGTGTATCTCAGTGTGTACTTCGTCCACAGCAATCCAACCAAATGGTCCCAAAACGTCCCAGTTAGAGAGGAAATGCCCTAAACATATTCTTTGTAAATGTTTACAATCATTCTTGTTTACAATCATTCTCCGAAAGAACCAAGCAGGCCTGCCTTGTTACACCATCCAAACTTTCTTCACATTTTTCTTCACATTTTCAGGGTGTACTTTGCTAGCTAGCTAGTTGTTGTTTCCTGAAGAGAACAGAGTTTTGCCAAGCCAGGGACATACGGCGATTATTATTATGTGTTCATTATTAACCCTAATCCGTCATAACTATCCTACTTGTATGTATTATGAGCAGGCAGCACCAGAGCTTCAGACACTGCCAGTGATGGACTGGGACATTGGGAATAATAGATCATGTTACATTTCCATCAGTAGTGATTTAATGCAACATGTAGATGACAAAAAAAAGATATTCGTTCAATGTGTGTTGTGTGCATGCACATTTCATAATGTGTTTGTGTGCATGTGTGATGTACAAACACCTGCTGTTTGCTCTGAGCTCATGGAAATCTGGCTACTTTCTTCTTCCAATTCTATATTTATCTGACTCATCCCTGCTCTCTGCTGCTACAGTAGACCTGTCTGTGTATGTGTGTGTGTGTGTGTATGGGCTTGTTTAACTATATTTGTGGGGTCCAAAAAACCAGGAGTCCAGTATACTTGTGGGGTCCTGACAGCTTTGTGGACCCCACAAGTTGAAAGGGCTGTTTGAGGGTAAAGACTTGGTTTTAGAATTAGGGGGAATGCATTATGTCAATGGCGGGTCCCCACAAAGATAGTGCCACAAACCTGTGTGTGTGTGAGGATCACACAGGGAAACAGCCCAGTCTGAGATTCAAACACATGCTGTCTTATTCCCTGTGTGATTAGAAAATCAAGCTACACTCAGGCGAACATGACACACACACACACACACACACACACACACACACACACACACACACACACACACACACACACACACACACACACACACACACACACACACACACACACACACACACACACACACACACACACACACACACACACACACACACACACACACACACACAGCATTAGCAATGACCCCTATGACTCAGGTAGGTAAACACTGCAATATTTCTCCAAAGCTTTTACAATTCATCCTGTGGGGAACATGAATGTGTGTATCAAAATAACATGGCAACCCATCCAATAGTTGTTGAGATATAGGACCAGCCGACCAACACTGCCATGTAGGGATGGGCGATAGAGACGATATTCAATATAAACGATACAAAATTGGCCTACGATAGAGATTTTAATTATATTGCACTATTGCGATAATTCATGTTGATCTACCTGCGAAATTTAGAGCCATGAGCTGCAACGCGCCATCGTCATCTTGAGTAAACATGGCTGAAAGCAAAACTGGTGAAAAAGACCGGTGCAACATCCATTATTTGGACTTGGTTTGGATTGAAGCCGCTACAACGGACCTGTGGTCGAGCCGTACCACGGAGCCTTTCATCAGCCTGACAATTAACTATATAAACGGACGACTGGAATCTTGGCAGCCGGTGTTTGCAGACGTCGTACTTCCCTGCTGAACATACGGCTGTGTGTTTGTGTGTGTGCAGCGGCAGAGTAGGACCAAAAAATGTACCGGGAAGTTTACGGCCCGCGCCGTACTGGTTGAGAAGAGGCTGCACAGTTTGACCAGCAAGCAGCGTCGCAAGGCTGCCGGATGGTGTTGCTAACAACTTGCGATGTATAACTATTATCAGACCGGCCCACCGGGAAAAGTCCTGACTCTCCCGTGTGTGTGTGTGTGTGTGTGTGTGTGTGTGTGTGTGTGTGTGTGTGTGTGTGTGTGTGTGTGTGTGTGTGTGTGTGTGTGTGTTCAAACGCGTTACATTAGGCTGCAGGTAAGAAACCTTATTTAAAGTATCTGTGCATCTTTGCCTAATACTGAAAGTATTTTCAGTACAGTGTCTGTTCCTTAACTAAACAGACACCAGTTTTTCCTGTTCTCTGCATATTGGATGGCATTTAAGAACCAAGGACTTAAACTAAGTGTAGTGCCTTTTAGAATGGTTTGCACTAAAGAGAAGACACCCAATACTTTAAGCTTTTTGTTTGTCAAAGTCTCTGCAACTAGTGTACTTGAATTGTATTTATCTGCAACATTATGTTGTATAATTACAGTTTTGAACAATAAATGTTTGCAAAACTACATATTACGTTTCTTTCAATTTTTTAGAAAAAAATGAAAATAAATACATTTAGCAGTTTGGTTTTCCTTAGGGTCTATGTAACCTGGTCTGAAATGGTTCTGTTATAATTTATATATCGCGATATATATCGTTATCGCAAGAGGCTGCAACGTATATCGCAATATGGATTTTAGGCCATATCGCCCATCCCTACTGCCATGCATAGAGCCTGCAGCATGGCTAAACACACAAACACATTGAAAGATATCTAAGAACAGGAACCAATCGGTGATCAGCATCTGATCAGCTGTGATCAGGGTATACCTCGTCATGTTAGGGTTAGGTTTACTCCTCGACGCAGCGGCCGCGGGTTCGACTCCAACCTGCGGCCCTTTGCTGCATGTCATTCCACCCCCTCTCCCCTTTCATGTCTTCAGCTGTCCTATAAAAAAAAAAGAAAGACCTAAAATGCCCAAGAAATAATCTAAAAAAACATAACCCTCCAGTATGGTTCAGGTATCAGGAGAATGCTGTTGTGGAACACTGGGGTTGTCCTGAAAACTACACTGCTCTTCACAGAAACTGCTGAGAGAAGCACCCAGTTCAACAACCACGTGTACTTTCAGAATACAGACCTACTTAATGTCCTCCCTGCTGAGGAGACGCTGCGCGCACGACACACACACACACACACACACACACACACACACACACACACACACACACACACACACACACACACACACACACACACACACACACACACACACACACACACACACACACACACACACACACACACACACACACACACACACACACACACGATGCATCCAATACACGTTGAGTGCATCACTTTCATCATCACAATTTCTGCCTTTGTGTTACACAATCTCCTCTCTGTGGCAGGATCATACATGCGTGCACACACACGCACACGCACGCACACACACACACACACACACACACACACACACACACACACACACACACACACACACACACACACACACACACACACACACACACACACACACACACACACACACACACACACACACACACACACACAGCTGCATCTCCAGTGTGTCTCATCACATAGCAGGAGGCAGCAGGTCCATGTGTGAGTGCCAACTTGAGCAGATCTGAACACATCTTGCTGCCACAGTGAGGAGGCGTGCCGCCTCTGCATCTTTCCACACTGCAACTACTACACATCACTGGAGAGGACAGCCGTGCAGAGGTCCTCTACACCGCTGCTCTCTTCTCACCAATAATCAGTCAAACAGCTGTTTCAGGTGAAGAGGTTTGTGCTATCCTGTTGCAGCTGTGACAAATCATGAGGGAACACACAAGCTCTGGCTTCAACGCACAGTGGTGGGGGGCCGATGCTGCGAAGGCCGACACAATCAAATGACAGAAGACTGCATGACACAGTTAGAATAGTTGTGTTAATCATTAAAAGGTCAAAATGATGTGGGCATCGTATCAGTATAGGGAAACAAATGCTTCAAATATGTTAAATCAGAACAGTGACTGACATCAAAATCATGTCCAAAACATACTGAGCATATGTTTCCTAATGTGATGATTCACTTGTTCCTGGAAACATGCTAATAGGTTATTCTTTTAGAAGGGGATACAGTATCTAACTGTTGCAGTGATGATTGAAGGATATATTATACGAATGCTGACAGCCTATTCCAAGGAAGCTTTAAAAGCCTGCAGCACAAAAAAATGCAAGAGCAAACGTGCACACATGTGTGAATGCAATGCACTGTAGTGTTAGCAATGAATCAGGACATATCAAAGCAGTGCTTATTTGCATGACAGTTATAAACGGTATTACTCTGATACTAAAGATACGGTGCTCTAACAATTAAATGAAGTTATTATTAGCCTATATCATCGACCACGAGGGTTGTGGAAATAATAATATCCGAGTGGATAACAATGGTAATATTGTGCATTCCTAATAATGGAAGTAATACAATAACGTAAGCCCCTTTTCCATTTGTGGTGTAGCTGAGCGGCGCACACACACACACACACACACACACACACACACACACACACACACACACACACACACACACACACACACACACACACACACTTTGACCCTCCAGGCAGAGTTTGTGAAACAGATCCAAAGGAATGTGATAAAGAACAACACAACAAGGTCCATTAAGACATAAAGACATTTCCAGCAGCACTAAAACATCTGAGATTGAGTGTAAAAGCAACATGATATAAATTCATCCCTAGCGAACACACACACACACACACACACACACACACACACACACACACACACACACACACACACACACACACACACACACACACACACAATATCAGCTGTCTAAATGTGTTGACAGGTCAGGCCTGCCGAGAATAGCTCTGGCATTACTGCCAGTCTGTGGCAGATAAATGCCCCTTAACCAATGAGCACAGCTCTGGCACTATTACATTACGACTTATTAATGAAAAAACCCAGAGTGAGTTGCAATTTATTTCAATATAATGTACCTTAGCAGCTGGTTATTTTAAGCAAGCTAACAGCAATTCTGAAAGTTGACATTTTAATAATGGAAGCTGTGTAACGTTAATGGGTGTGTGCTGCATTCAAGAAGAGCTGTCACTCGGTTGGACGGGTTCAGTCGGGCTCCACCGTGAAGACAAATAGTTCCTAAACAGCTAATATTAAACCCAGTGAAGGACAGGAGTGTTTCCTGAGCCCCGGGGTTGACATACTTACAGGGACAGACATCTTGCTGGTGCTGTCACTCTCCTCGGCTGCTCGGCTTTAAAACGCGCAGTGCTCGGCTTTTTCTCCGGATGCTACTTTTCCAACAGGACGAGATTTCTTCACGGCTCCCCAAGTGTCAGTCGTCCTTCATCCATTCCGTGGTGCACTCCATAAGACAGGCAGACATCCGGCTGTAGAGGGTAGTCGGGTCAAAATGTGTCCGCAGCAGAAGCAGGTTTTTGCGGCAGTGTGGCCGCATAAATGTCCAGCAGAGCCGGGGCTGACTCTCCTCCGTTCCCCCGCCTTCTTCCCTCTCCCTCCGGCGCTCCTCGCTCCAGTCACGGATTCCTTCACGGAGCTCTTTAGAAATGCCCCAATAAAAGCTCGTTAACGACGGAGCTATAATTCGGGAGGTCAAGCGACTTCCGCCGTTAAGCTGCCAGGTCTGTAGCGGGAGTGAACGGCAGGAGTAAACCGCCTCTGCCGCTGTGCGCTGCTGTCGTGCCTCCTCAGGGATGATCCAGTCCAGCCTTAAAGAGACCGTCTCACTACACGAACATACAGTACAGTTCCTACAGTTTACACTACACTTTAAAAATCAACAGCCGGGTAGGCTACCCCCCCGGCATTTTTTTGAACAAGCCTTTAAAGGACCATACCGGGAGCGTGCCTATGTTCCCACTGCCTTATGTTCCCACATTTCTAAGATTTTTTTTTCCAAAATTAGGCCACATGTTCCCACATTTCCATTTTCATAAATGTGTATCAGATTGTATCCCCCTAACCCCTAACCCTAACCCTAAAAAATGTTGTGGGAGGATAGGGCTTAGATTGAAGGGAAATGTAGGAACACAAGACCTAATTTTGAAAATGTCCTAGAAATGTGGGAACATGGGGCTGTGGGAACATAGGGCTGACCCCACCATCAGATGGTTTGCATGCTTATTTACTACAAATGATTTACACGTTAACATGCTGTATTTTGGAACTATGAACGGTTTACACGTTAGGCCTACTGCGTTACACTATGCCAGTGGTTCCCAACCCAAAGGTGGTTCCCCATGAGGTCTCCAGCACAAAGGAGTAATCTATTTATTTAATGTTCATTTGTATAGGGACAAGTATGTAGCATAAACCTAGATGCCACACACCACAGCATTTATAGCCTAAGCTAATTTGCAATGCACATCCCTAGATGCAGCGGTGGAAGAAGTATTCAGATCCTTTACTTCAGTAAAAGTACTAATAACACACTGTAAAAACACTTAACAGTAAAAGTTCTGCATTGAAAATGTTACTTTAGTAAAAGTCTGTAAGGATCATCAGGGAAATGTACTTAAAGTATTAAAAGTAAAGAAAAATCCTCCCATTTTAGAAGCTGCGAAGGATCCAACCAGTTGTGTGTTTAATGGTCTAATCATCTCAGCTGGACTTGTAGGCCGTTATATTGTTGGCTAGTTTACTTTAGAATAAAACATCAGATTTTATAAACTACATGTGTTTTGTGTGCAGAAATCTTAATGTGTAAAGTAACTAGTAACTAAAGCTGTAACAGATGAATGTAGTGGAGTAAAAAGTACAATATTTCTCTCTGAAATGTAGCGGAGTAGAAGTAGAAAGTGGCATGAAAAGAAAAGACTCAAGTAAAGTACAAGTACCTCAACATCTGGACTTAAGTACAGTACTTGAGTAAATGTACTTAGTTACATTCCACCACTGTCTAGATGGGCCATTTAAAATACATAAAACTCAACAACAACAAACATACATACAAGACAGTACAAAGCACAAACTCAACAATAGATACAGACATACAAAACAATACAAGACACAGACTGATACAGTAAATCAGCATAAAACAAGAAGCAGCAGATCACTCGTGACTACATGACTGCTCCCGCTTTCAGTTGAAGTTTAAAATGACCCCTGTCAGGATCCAGTTGGAGTTCAGTAGGTAAGGAATACCACGTTGATCCCCCGAACAGAGAAAGCTGTTATTTTGGCAGTTATAGATAAATTCCATCCATAAGTAACACAATGACAGAATGTATGTCTATTTGGTTCATGGCTTTCTTACACTTTCTGTAATAAAACGGCTCTGTGGTCTAATTTGTGTCAGTTCAGAGGTCCTTGATGTGAAAATATACTTCACATTACAACTACATTAGTATACTATAATGAAAAGCTGTGGCAAACAATCTAAAAATGTAAATGTTTAAAGATGAGGTTTAAAACTAAAAGACAATCAATGCAGTTTGAAACATTTGTATTCCAGCACAGTAAAGATCAAGTGTGAATAGATTTTGATCTAAGTTACAGTTATTATTTGTAACCACAACAACAGGATGTGATGTTATTAACAATTACAGTGACTGATATACATATGCTGAGCTCCTGTGAAGTTGTGCAGCTGTTTGTGTACTCACTATCACAAATTGTTTCCCCTCATTATAAAAATGTGCTCAAGATTGATCATTGGAACACAGTGACACTGACAAAAAACTGGTTTTGTTATTCATAAACACACCTCTGATAACAGACAGTCGTATGATTGGTGTGATATAAATAGTGGAGCCCCAGCTGTGTGTGTGTGTGTGTGTGTGTGTGTGTGTGTGTGTGCATGGGTGCATACGTGCAGGGGTGTGCATGTGTTAGCATGTGCGTCTGTGTGTGTGTGTGTGTTTGCGTGTGTGCGTGGGTGCATGCATGTGTATGTGTGTGTGTGTGCATGGGTGTGTATGTATGTGTGTGCGTGCGTGTGTGCATGTGTGTGTATGTGTGTGTGTATGTGTGTGTGTGTGTGTGTGTGTGTGTGTGTGTTTGTGCGAGCGTGTGCATGCTGTGTGTGCGTGTGTGTGCAACAAAGCTCCCCATCCAGCGTGCTTCTCCTGAGATTAGATCAGAGAGGGCAGAAAAGTTGAAGTTTGTTGCTAGAAAAAAAATGCAGAGACGAAATATGTCAATGGAACATTTACTGAATACTTCCAAAACACTTTTGTAGGCTGCTTGATTCTACAGCACGTCCAGAAATCAGGCGAGTCAAACCAAGTTGTGGTACACTTTGGCTAAATAACAACACGTGTCCTGTTCTATATGTATCTTATGAAACTAGACGATCTAAAGAATCCATTATAATGCCAGCTTGTGGGGAAGGGGGCTAAATAACCCTACAAAGTTGGGCTAAATTTTAGTGAGGTAAAAACTGGCATGGCCATTTTTTAAGGTGTCCCTTAACCTTTCACCTCCAGATATCGGAATTAAAAGTTGGGTATGACTGGAAAGCTGAGACTCGTGTAGATTCAATGAGCCCAGTTGTATTCATGTGTAATGATGCTTTGGCCTCGAGGATAATCTCAGCCTCATGAAATGTTACAACCATAAACTAGACACCGAGGGCATTCAGAGGATGCATGGCTTTCATAGGTTTATTGACAATAAGGGGGTTTCTGAGCAGTTTCCAGCTTCCTAATCTGATCACCGAAAAATGCAACTCTTACAGAAATCTGCAAAGGTATGGGGGGGTGTTACAACCTCCCAATAATCAAAAATAGCCAGTGCAACCCCCCCTCAAAAAAAATAAAAAAAATAATTTCCTTTAAATAACGACATTTGAACCATACCTTGATGCGGAAAAGGCACAAATTGTTGCAGAAAAATTCACCAGAATGAAGGAAATTTTGTGTTTGACACACAAAATGACACACTTGTGCTCAAAAGTGGAGATCTCAACCCCCCCCCCAATGTGGAACCCAAAGTTACACCCTTGCTCTGTGTGTCCGTTTAAAAACCTGCGGGGGGGATGTCCTAAACAATACAATATGTGATGCATATTTTCTGTGATTCATGTCTTTTACACTTGCCAATGTATGCAGAATAAAATCAATCCCTCATAACTGCTGGTCTTAAAGAGACCCAAATCCAGTTCCAGTGCACTGCAGCAGCGTGCACACGGAGGAGACTGAGCGAGGAAAACACAGCTCTATAAATAATCACAGCAGCAGCTTCATGTTGAAACGATCGGCCCTCCGGCTGCCATGTAAATAAAATAAGGCGTGAGAGGAGAGGCAGAGGTTTGGTGATGCACAGTGCTCATATCCTATTTAGTATCTGATTGATTGGTGCCATCATCATGAGAGATGGTCTCCAACTGCACTGGTTGTCTTCGGAAAAACCATTACAGTGAATGGCCTCTGCTGAGACATTTTGATGGGAGTGGAGTTTTAGTATCCCATGATGATGTGAATACTGTTTCAGACTCCTCCATCCTGACTAGAATAACACTCCCACAGACACCATGATGTGAGGATAATCTCCTGTCAGCTCTACGCCATAAAAACCCAGTGTGTGTGTGTGAGGAAAGGTTTAGTAGTGACACACACACACACACAATAATCAACATTTAAACTACAATTGAGTTGACTGCAGAGCGATGATTGACCTACAAACTGCTTTTTCATCAAACAAAAATCAAACAACCAGCAAATTTAAAACCATCCGTTTGTTTATTGAATATCTAATATTTACATGAATAACCCTTGTTGTCTTCGTTTCAACCTTGAAAAAAAACACTTTTTTTTCTGACATTTGTGACGCCTTTTTTCACAATTTGTTTTTGCTTTTTCCAACGTTTTAAATTTAAAAATTTTTCTTCTACACATTTTCAGCGCTTATTTCTACGTCCAATATTTTCTGATATAAAACAAAAAATTAAAACGGGCCAATGTGACCCGAAGTCAACACAAGGGTTAAACCGAGTCAAACTAACAAGACATCAAATCTCCCCATTCCCCATCACTCCGCCTGTCTTTGTCCTCGTGTTGGTTCATAGCCCGGACCAATCGGTAGCCGGGGGAGCGGCGGTCAGCGCCGTCCACCGCTCATATGACGGAGAAGACGCAGTCCGATTGGTTAATCTTCTACGGATCAGCATGACAGTGCTGTGTACAGTGTCCCCAGGAAGCTTTCACCTGAACGCCTATTTCCAGTGGTCAGCGGGGGGGTTTCAGTGGTGCTTTAAAACATATGAGAATGTTGAAATGTAAAAGGCATCAATTGTTATTTTCCAACACCAAAAACATCATTAACAGCTTAAAAAAACAATATTAAACACTGAAACAATGAAAAATCTGGCACGAGTCTAACCAAACCTTTAACAAAAAAGGACATATTGAACCTGGGCTGTCTTTTGGAGGAGCCCCCACTCCCAGCACCTTGTCTCTATCATTTGATTAAACCATTTTAATGCAATTTCAATCTTTCAAATTATTTTGTGACATGAGTTTTTTTTTCTTAGAAAAAAATGATTTAGTAGTGTGCTAGGATGTTTGCAAATGTCTTTTTGGATTCAACTGGGAATTGCCAAAGTCAGTCAAGTTTTCAAAAGTCACACCTGGGGTCTTTATAGCCCATCAGCATC
The DNA here is from genome assembly GCA_023566125.1 of Zingel zingel. NCBI lineage: Eukaryota > Metazoa > Chordata > Actinopteri > Perciformes > Percidae > Zingel > Zingel zingel. The sequence continues at coordinate 26,348,384 of CM042320.1, forward strand.
ATGTTAGGTGACTATCAGTTGGGAGTATTTCCAAAACCTTGATGCACATAAAGGCTCCTGACTCGATTAACGCTGCAAACAATGTAACACTGCTCAAACGGCTTTCTTTCTAGGGCTGCCCTCGACTAAAGAAATTCTAAATTGACCAACAATCTTATGGTTTTGTCGACAAATTAGTGAGTATATTAGTTGATTTAAATCGACAGATCTTTGCGCTTTGAGTGGCCGTTAAGACTCGAAAAGCACAATGTAATTGCAGTGCATTTACCATTTGTAAAACTGAGTTTCTCTACAAAGAGTCATGCAAAAGCACCACTTGAAACGTGTGTTTACCAGAGATGTGCTCAAAAGTCTCGGAAATGAATAATTTAGCATGAATAAGCATAAAAAAGGACTAACAGACTAAAGAAATGTTACGTCGACTGGGACCAAAACCACTGTTTAGTCGACTAATTGACTCAGAGGGGGCAGCCCTTTTTCATCAACATTAGATACCAGAGTACCTCAAATTATTTTGCCAAGCAGCTTTGTAGAACTCATTGGATCAATTTAACAATAGGTACTGTATTTTCACTTTTAAATTTCTGGTTCCGTTTGGGATCAATCCAGCGTGTGGTGTGAGGCTCGGTTCTTGTTTAGAGCAACACAGTGTTCAGAATATGCTAGAAGTCTGGTTGAACAGCACTGACTGCAGTCTTCTGCATAGCAACGGTTGTTAACGCTAACAAAACAGAGAGAGAAAAGACATGATTTCTCAAAGTAAAAAGTTAATTTATTTATAAGCCTTATTATGGTTCAGCTTCTGTGTGGAAGAACAGGGAAGCCTCTACCCAGTGTTAACATATGATCTGCATCTGGATAACATCTGGTCCCAGGCCTGTACGTTTACAGCAGGTATTTACAAGTGCTCTGGTCATTCTGCCCTTGTCATAATTGGATGCACACAAGGTAGGTGGAGCTGGCAGCATCTGAGGTCAGGGCAGGCGATCCTCTCGCTGGACTGCTACGACATGTACTTTTTGGTAACCTTGCTAACAAGGCTAATGTTTGCTTGGCTTCCCCCTCTGTCCTCCACATGGTAGTGGTCCCTCTAGAGTCTCCTGACACTGCTGTATGGATCTACTGGTTTGTCCTTTTCAGAGGAAGATACTGCCTGCAGCCTGTGTGACAGGCGGCTTCTGACAGCAGGAAGAGGCGCAGTTATAGGTGACCTTTCAACATGACACTGTACTGTATAGATGTGAGTTACACCTGGTTGAGAGTGGATACGTCCTGATTGCAAGGTGTATCTCTGATGCATGTAAAGTCCAGTTCAGACCGAAGATTTGCGACAAGACGAGTTGGAACCTGCAGCTACTTGCAATAAGGATTGGGCATCGAGAACCGATTCCTACTTGGAATAGTTGCAAAAATTAGGATTTGGTTTCAAATCCGATCATCGCTTCCCAATTTAACATGCGCAAGTTTTGGTTTCCGAAGCGGCCAGGCTCTTGTTGTGTTGCAGCCTTGGAGCACAGTAAGCAGCGCTCTAGTCTGGCTTTATTTTATGTTGAAAAAGCTGTAAAACTGCAACCCACCATCAAAATAAAACTTTCCTCTTATTTGGGAAAATAAGCATACGACCCGTTTCAACTCCACCCTTCAAAGAATCGGAATCGATAAGAACCGGAATCGAAAGGAAGAATCGTAATTGGAATCAGAATTGTTCAAATCCAAACGATGCCCAACCCTACTTGCAATGCGCCGGTCTGCAGCGTTCTGAAAGCTGCCAATTTACAGCAACGCAACGAGACAAGACAGCGTTTCATCCCTATAGCAACAACTCTCTGTACCTCCGTTCTAACGTCCACATTTTGAGCCTTTTTTGTAGCTGGATATCAATTGTAGCTTCTTAAAATACAAATAAGGATAGTGATAGTGAGATACTTGCTGCAGCCTCATTTCTAGTAGAGATGAAACGGAGAAAACAACGTTTTAGTTCTCAGCTTTGTTCTAACGCTGCTCCCTCTCTTCAGTCACTCTCTAGCCTGCTCCTCCATACACGTGCTCCCGGGCGTTTGCAGAACCTCCTTTAAAAAAAACTCTGCCACCAGACTTGACTAGTTTACTTGCTATGAGCTGATTTGCTGTTGAAACAGGGGACGTCCCCTACCTTCTTAAACCGGTGACTCGACTAGCTGAGTTGCAGCGACGCCATCGGCTGGCTCAGTAGTGTAGTCTACGTGATACGCAGGTATACGCAGTATACCCACTAGGAAATAGGGCGGTGTATTGGCAAGAATCTGGCGATACGATAGGTATCACGATACATGGGTCACGATTCCATATATTCCGATACTGTGCGTAAGGCGATATATTGGGATGTTTTAAAGTATAATTTTAGAAAAACTAATATTAAAAAAAAAGACATTATGTGCATAAAAGACAAAGTTTACTTTAGGTAAAAAAAAAATAAAAAAAATCGATATTGCCTTTTTGAAAATCGATACAGCAATACTCAAGTGTATCGATTTTTTCTTACACCCCTACTAAGAAAGCTCCAGGATTTCCATATACCCCCTTAAAAATGCCCAATGACACGCAACAACATACTTTCCATTATATTTTTGATATATTTTGAATTGTCATCTGTTTTTTTTCTTCTTCACATAGGCTAAATAAAGGGATTTCTAACGTAAATTGGTGCAACATTTTTTATCAGAGTATAGGAAATTAAGTAGTTGATGCTCAAAACTTCCCTGGGGGAGGACACCCAGACCCCCCACTGTGATATGCCCCCCCCCCTCCCCCAAAGGCAGATTCACTACAATACATTAGACTACAGCACTGGGCTGGCTTGAGTTTGAGCCAGGGCCGCTTGACTCTGAGACAGGCCGCTGCAACGTTTCTGCAACCGTTTAGTCTCGTCGCAAATCTTTGGTCTGAATTAGGTATCCAGATACAGATCACGGTAACGCCAGGTGCAAACTGGGCCTAGAAGTGAACATTCAAAATGAAAATTGACAGTACTAAAAACATACTTCAATAGCCGTCACTCGGCTCACCGCCCTAACTAACCTCAACCCTTACCAGGTCCTAATCACTGAAGTATAACTCTGGTTTACTTCAACCTGGCTTTCATTTAAGTAGATCATCTGGCTGCTTGTGTTGTTTTTGACCGGTCACTGTGGTCCCAGACCTCAGCAGTTGCTGTACCTTGGTGAGTATGATGTTATAAAAACCGGATAGAAACAATGGCCAAAACTACAAAAATAAGACAATTTAGTGTGTACAAACCGGAATTATTCTTTAAACCTGAAACTAAGTCCTGCTCCTAAATCAACCAGTCTGTCAGGAAGTAGGACAGGCAAGAGTGACCTCACTTCCCCTAAAATGCCCTTAGTGTGGAGGTCTGAAACTCTAATTGGTTCTCACAAGGATGGAAGTACAGGAACACTCAACACCCCATCGCACCACAAACTCAGCCTATTAATACCCCATCCTGGAATAGACTGGAGCCTCAGCACTCTGTCATTAGAGAGGGAGAGGGAGAGAGATACAGGAGTCTAAACATCTGTTCCACTGTGTGTGTGTGTGTGTGTGTGTGTGTGTGTGTGTGTGTGTGTGTGTGCGTGGTGTGTGTGTGTGTGCGCGCCGACAGTCTGTGTCATTGTTTCACGTTGCTCTGTCGCACTGCTTTTTCTAACTCAAACTGGCGGTGGTCGACACGCTCCAAGAAGTTCTTCCGCTCCACATACCTACACACACACACACACACACACACACACACACACACACACACACACACACACACACACACACACACACACACACACACACACACACACACACACACAGAGAAAGAGAACATTAGACCTACTTTTATCATAACATAACAAACACACACTGAATATACAATTAAGACCTCTTTCCACTTCAGCATAGGAAGCAGTCACGAAACTTTTCCTACAGAGACAGAGAGAGTGTGTGTGTGTGTGTGTGTGTGTGTGTGTGTGTGTGTGTGCGTGCGCATGTGTGTGTGGTTTTGTGACTATAGCATGATTCATCCTATGGAACACTGCTTCCCTCCATTGACACTGTTTTTCCAGCTACTCCTTTATAATTAAAGAGACAACCAGAGAAAACAGCTGTCGGTTCTCCGTCTCCAGCTCGTACACAAGCTGGATATTTTGCCGTTGCACAGGCGAATGCTGCTAACTGGCAGTTAGCAGGCCAGCTAGCCTGCCAGGCTATTGTGGCTGGCCAGTGCTAGCATGTTTGCGGTCAGCTACAGTAGCCTGCCATCCAGCCCTGTAAGTACTCACTGGACGCACATTTCATTTTTACATGCCAGTTTCTGGTGTGACCAGACATACACTGTAGCCATTACAATTATTAGATATTACATGCTACACATTACAATGATTACATCTAAGATGATAGGGGATCTTCACATTATCAGCATTATATTGATTTATCGCTCTGACGGCATATAGCCACGCCATTCAAGTACTGAAGAAGATTAGAGACGCAGTTAGCTGTGGGATGTAAAACTCTTTTGCTTTTCTCGATGTGAAACGAGCTGCAGGAAGCCTCTTCAGACCTTTCTTTCTTTCAACAGACTGAACTCAAAAACATTTCAAAACACATCTTTGGCATTTCAGCACTACAGTTTCTTGTTATTTCTATCGTGTTCGATGGATATGATGCCGTTTGACTGATTACTGTGAATTAGCAAAACACATTTCTAAATAATTATTACTACTATAATATATACAGTACACAGTATATGGCAGGCAGAGTTCAGGGTTGGTCAGTTCTCATCTAATTGAGTGGCTGGTACAATTTGAACATTCACTAACCATTTGGCTGGTGGACAAAAAAAGTTAATTTTGGACCCATTCCCAACACATTCACTCTTCATTTTTTTAAACTGCGTGTTTTCCTGTAAAACACTGAGAACACTGATTGTGAGGATTGAATTGACATTTAAATCCAACAACACTAAAGTGTGATTAATACTTCTGCGTAAAATCTACGCCGTGGCTACGTACGTAGGTACGTGGAGACATGGACCTACGCCGGACCCTATGCCGGAACCTGACGTGCACCTCTCGAAAAATCTAACTACACGTCTTGACGCACTTCGTGTCTTGGCAGCGTTGCATTTCCCCCGACCCATTTCCGGGTTCTCCTTCTCCATAAACAACATGAAATCAAGGAGAGGGTTAACTTCTCCTGCTCCAGATTTCCCACCGTGGTCAGAAAGAACAGGGGAGACACTTTGTTTCTCTTACTATGACTCTAGAGTCACTACTCACTCTGTAGATAATCACTCTCTCACTTCTCCCTCGCTCTACCATACACTCCCCACGCATGCTGGCTCGATGCACACACCAACGCACAAGTACAAACTTCAGGCCACTTACAAAGGCAATGGCGAAAGCTCTGCGTGGAGCCTCCGCAGGACCATAAATCATGCTTGAATCCTCAACTGATCTCCAGTTTCTGCATTACGTGTTTTGAGATCGGGTTAAAGCCCAATGTTGAGTTGGGCTGGGGTCAATGTAGAGTTTTTACCCCAACAATGTGTTTCAGTTGGAAACAGGTGAAATATTTATTATATGTCAGGCAGAAAACTGGCCCTGCCCTAGAGGACTGTCACTTACCCCTCTCTGCCTCTGTTGTGGATGGCCAGCTCCTCAGTGATGCCCTCCTCTGATTTAAAGGCATCCCAGTCCATCTTAGACTTCTCCAGCGTGCTCATCTTCTGTTTCTTCGCCCCGATGCGACCCAGGATGCCCGACACGCCTGCCGGCCGCTTGGTGCTGCAGACACAAGATGGGAGACCTTAGGTGACACAGTATTGTAGCCGAAGCACGCTTCTGCTACACATGGCTTTGTGGTGAAGGATGTTGCTCCTGTTTCTGTTCTAAGTCTGTACAATCTAAATATCAGATGAACAAAGTAGGAAATGTTCCAAAGCGCACTGGACAAACAGCAGGACATCACTAAGACCAGATGTGACAAATGTATTCATCAAGTAAGAAAAACGTGGAGTTACACTCTGTCTATGAAAGAGAGTATTTTACTATCAGCTATTAGAACAAACAACATAGTCCTGCAGCCTTGTGACTGTATGCAGCAGGCAGAGACTGCAAGTTCAGCTATATGAAAATGTATGAGCTTAAAGCTATAGTGCGTAGTTTCTGTCGCCCCCATGAGGAATTCTAAGTAATGACAACAACACTGTCGGAGTGTCCACATGACACAAGCCTTCCCTGATCGCGCACCAGGAGGTCCCACCTATCTGTGGTCTCCGCTGTCTTATCTTCTGTCCTGTGTAGCTTTGCTAGCGTCTTTGATGAACCAAAACTAGCGTTAGAAACAGCAACATGTCACCGCCGGACACTCGGACTGACTGATAGTTTGGTTGGTGTCAGTTTCTTTAGTCTGCAGCCCAACAGGTAAATTATAGAGGCCGACCGATAAACGATTTTTAAGGCCGATATCGTTACAAATATTTGGTGATTTAAAAAGCCGATATTCCGATATATTGGCCAATATATATTTAAAAAAATAATAATCCAGAAACGCGTAACAAAACAAACAGATTTCCCTAACATGAGTTATTTGTAGTTATGAGTCCTCACTTAAATAATGTAATAATGCAGTTTAAAAATAAACTTGTTTGTTTTATTGTCACAGCGTTCTGTTGTGACAATAAAACAAACAAGTTTATTTTAGAGGAACATCAAAAATATATTAAAGTTCTAATAAATAAAATGTATAAAAATACAAACTTAAGTAATGGAACTTAAAGTCCTTTGAACAAAAACACAATAAAAAAAAATGTTGCCGACAGGGACGTTGTAGAGCGCCCTCTGGTGGACAAACTATGCAACGCCAACACTCAGAACATGGTTGAAGGGTGTTGCGTCCGTTTTTATTTTATTTTTTAAATATTCATTTATTGGCCATTATAAATGCAGATACCGATAGTTTGGAAAATGCCTAATATCGGCCGATAATATCGGCCCGCTGAAATATCGGTTGGGCTCTAGTAAATTAGCTCTCCAAGCTAACGCTAGTCAAAGTGTTGACATATGAAAGCATCAAACATGAATTTTAGATGAAGAAGATGAGAGTAGATCCAGTTGTTCCTCGTCTCTGTTTGCTCAGCAGCGTTAAAGTGTACGTACGGGTAAACGCTGGGATTGGGTCTATAGTTTTAATAAGAAAGTCTGAAGTCCCAGTGTGTTTTCTTGGTGTTCTCTTATAAGTGGAGGCAGATACTTCAGTTACATACATACTGTAGAGAGCAGGCGTTCTCAAACGTTTCACTCAAAGGTGATCTGATTTTTATTCCAAGTCAGAGGTTCAAATGATTGGCAGGAACAAAAACAACATTTAATCAACTCACTTTTAACTTTTAAACAACATACATTCAAGTTAAGTTCTCTGTTTTCCTGTTCAACTTTTAGACCGATTTGGGTACCGGTATTTTGTACCGTTTAATTTTTTCCAACGTTTTTTTGTGCTTTTTTAAACATTTTTGTTGGGGGTTTTGTTACGTTTATATTTTCCCACGTATATTCAACATCACTGACAATGAATTGATCAATAGACATTTTTCATAACATGAGGTATGTTCTGGGTCCGGATTTACTTGCAGTTTGGTCCGGATGCGGTCCTTGGTCCGGAGTTTGAGAAGTGCTGGTATAGAGCATATTTTTGTTTTGAGACATCCAGAACTAGCTGCATCAGCCACGGCAAATTACTGACATGTGGAAGAGCACTAGTATAAATTTGTTGTGCACGTGTGACATAACGGGTGACCACAGTAAATCCATATTCTTGAAATGTATGTGCACCTGCATGGGTACACAAACCTTCCTTATTGGTAGGATTCTTCCTGATTTGTTGGGCCTGCACATACTGGATGGATTTAATGAGATGAGGTTTAAATGTCACAACAATAAGGAACGGGTATGTTTAGTACTTTAGTGCCTTCCATTAAAACAGATATATACAGTATATATATACACAAAAAATTTGATTCAGAAGAGTTAGAATGTTTAGAATGGTCAACTTTTGTTTTTCAGCTTGCCTATGATCACAATTTGCTTCTCGTATCACGGCTGGTCTCTCCCATCACTGCTCTCATTATGGTTTACATTCTGTGGTATACATGCGTTGTACAGTATGAAAAGAGTGTCTAGAAAAAGCTATTAATCATTTTGTGAAAGCATAATGACGTTCCACCGGAGGCCACAGCGCGCTGAGCGTTTCATTTACTGCCGCGCGACTGGACACAGACGCTGTTAATTACTGTGAACCATTTAGACAGCGGTCATTTTGGTATTCCACAATTACACACACACAGCCATGAAAGGCTCATAGTGATGCATTTAAATTGCAGTGTGTTGATGCATGGTTCGCTCACGCAGTGAAGCTCAACCAAAGGCCAAAATTCCAAACTGGATTCACAATATCAGTCAAAACTCTTGGTTCTCCATCTCTAACTGTAGAACTCTATAAACCCTGTTCTGTGTGTACAAGGTTAATGAGGTAATGAGGGAGTGGTGCTGATGGCTCTTTCCTGTTGCACACACACACACACAGAGAGAGAGAGAGAGAGAGAGAACCTTACACCTACATTAGACTTACTTTTATCATACCATAACAAACACTGTTCTGTGTGTACAAGGTTAATGAGGGAGTGGTGCTGATGGCTCTTTCCTGAGACACACACACACGGCTGAGATAAATAGGAAATGGCTTGTGGACACGCTGTACTTCCTGTCTGTTGGGAGATGATTTCCTGTCTGGGGTTTTGGAGGGAAGATGTGCACATCTCCAAATGATTGCAAATGCCACGGCAACAACATATATTAAAAGAGCTAGGACACACACACACACACACACACACACACACACACACACACACACACACACACACACACACACACACACACACACACACACACACACACACACACACACACACACACACACACACACACACACACACACACACACACACACACACACACACACACACACACACACACAAGCTGCTTTGTGGCAGCGTTTACAACACCTGTTGGCCAACACATCACTCAAATCCTAACTTGTACTAATGTTGGAGTGGGGTGTGAATGTTCTGTGCAGAGGGGTGTGCGTACCTGGGGCCTGGAGGAGGTGGTTGTCGGGGTGATGAGGCCTCCTCTGTCTCGTCTCCACTTCCCTCCTGTTTGGTGTTCTGACTCTTCAGATAACTCTTAGCTTCTCTGGAGTCTGCTGACACCACCTTTTCCACCCTGACAGAGGAGACAGACACACAACATGCTAAAGTCTGTATGGAAACACCGCTACAGCATACGCTTTCAAACACCTAGTATAGTAGACGGCGCTGATGCTAGCCTTTCACAACACTGGAAACCTCTTGGTAAATGAGAACGGGTCAGAAGGGGACTCGGTCCAGCTATCTCCTCTTTAGACAGTGGCCAGGGCGGGACTGTTTGGTTTGGTTGTGTTATTATCATTATTATTATTATTGACATCTGACACCCGTTTGCTAGGGCTGCTCGATATGAGGACAATATCCAATTATTTTCATTGAAAAATATTTACATTAAAATGATTATGGTGCAACTTTTGCGAGGATTTAGTCTGTAGGATAGGATTTGTAAGCCGGGATGTCTCTGCAGCATTACAATACTTGACACATTGTTTTGCATTTAAGAAATATTGCATTAGTCCATTTTGCGATTTCGATAAATTTGCGATTAATCGTGCAGCCCTACCATTAACCACTCACACGGCATACGGACACATCAAACATTCAAGACACAGGCTCTCCAGTAAACCTACACAGAATTTGCATTGTATCCATCTAACTGATATGTCTGCTTTATTTACACCATCATTTCTCTGGTGTCAATGAGTTACGGTGTTGTTTGCTTAATATGTGTGATAACTGCTCACACTTTAGTACCACACTTTGATCACCAATAAAACAAAGTTAGTTGTACATTGCACTCATTGTTGACAGACTGTACTTATATATTCATTTGCATATTCACTGTACAATGATTTTATATATAGAGTGCACTCGCTCAGTCATTTTAGTGATGTGGTGCAGACACCCAGGACCAGCAGCTCAGCATTTATCTTACCCTTATTGTTATTCTTGTTTTTATGTTTTATTCTTATTTAACCTTCATCCTACCTGAACTTCCCCTGTGCTTCCTTCTCACTGCTGTGGCTGCTGAGACACCCGCAGCACTGTTTAGTATACCATTATGCTCCAAATGACATACATACGCACATAAATCGGAGCCAAATTAAATGCAAATGCATATCCCTATTGTTCTCTATCAGTGGAAGCTCACCGGATATTTTCAGATTCTTTGGCTGATTTCCCTCAAGGGTTCATTTAACCTTTATCATCCTCATTATGAGCATTGAGAGGAAATCTGCCTAGGGATGCATAAAACAGTTTGAATAGGCCTGGAAGAAACTGATACAGCATTTTACTATACCAAGTAAACTAGTATTAACACTGTGCATATATATATATATATATATATATATATATATATATATATATATATATATATATATATATATATATATATATATATATATATATATATATATATATTTTTAGGGCTGTCAATTGATTAAAAAAATGTAATCAAATTAATTACATACTCTGTAATTACTTAATCGCATACATAATTAACGGTGCCTGAATCGATACTTTTTAATAAAGTAAAAAAAAAAGAAAGGTACTAAACAACAGTTGGCGACATTAAAGAACTTGTTTATTGCTAAGGCCATATGGTCAAAATTAAATGATTTAATAATAATGTAATAACTATAACAATAACTTATTTCACTAGTAAATGCTGTTGAACAACAAAAACAACCACCAGATGGGAAAAAGGACATTTAACAATAACTTCAAATGCACCATGAGGCCGTAAATTACCAGTTTCTTGAACGCACCGTCTGTTTTTACGACGTCGGCAGCTGCAGATTGTTACACCCCGGTGTTGAATCCTCATACAGTGACAAACTTTACACCGTTTAGCGTTAGCTGTCGGCATTTTAACCGTTTTTAATCCAGCTACTAGCTAGCGGTAGGCTAACGTTAGCTGCTGTCGAGTATAGTATTAAATAGCTAGCGGTAGGCTAACGTTAGCTGCTGTCGAGTATAGTGTTAACTAGCTAGCGGTAGGCTAACGTTAGCTGCTGTTGAGTGTAGTGTTAACTAGTGTTAACTAGCGTCACATGTAGCGGTGTTTGTGTTGCCTGTATCGTGTTTCAGAGCATCAGAGAGAAGAGCAGACATATCAGTGGCACCAGATTTCGGTACCCAACCCTATTCAGGAAGAAGATTTTTACAAGTAAATGTTCCAATCAATGATCCAGGCAGCACATTCTCGTCTCCCTCCTTCATTTTACAGTGCAATGGTGGCTAGAACGGCTCCGGGTCAAACGTCAATATGGAATGGATTAATCTGCGTTATTTTCTCAGATTAAATAATCGAAATTAACGCGTTATTTTGACAGACCTAATATATATATATATATATATATATATATATATATATATATATATATATATAGGGGTGAGAATCGATTGGCACCTCACGATTCGATTCTGATTCAGAGCCCAACGATTCGATTCTAAACCGATTATCGATGCAACATTTTCATGCGTGATTTTTAAAAATGTACATATAAATCTGAGTTTGTTACTCAGTTTGCTAATCACTTCCTAGACAAAGCAGCTACGCAAAGCTTAGATTTGGACATATTTGTCACACACAAGTTTTAATGAAATGTTTTGTCTACTGAGGTTTTTATTGTGTAGTCATGCCATGCTGAAGCCTTAAACGTGCTTGTGGAAGTCCCCTTCTCTCCCAGTAATCTTCATGTCAGAGGCTCAGTCATGTTTAAAGGTGGAGAATTGGCTTCTTAGAACATGAAACATGACGTGGTCATATGTAATGTGATAAAGTAGATGAACAGCCTAGATGTGTTTTGCCTAATTATTTTATGTATGTCTTATTAGATCATGTGTACATACACAAAATGTAATTTTTTTTTCCTTTTGGCCATTTTTGTGGGTTTTTTTTCTGCACTCTTTCCTAAACTCTAAGTTGTTAAACTCTAAGTTATTGTCCATTATCCCATCCTCTTTCAATCACTCTGTTTTCTGATTTGTACTTGTCTGGAGACAGTTTTTTTTTTTTTAAATCGATTATTAACTTATCAGAATCGATAATCGAGTCGTTCTAGAGAGAATCACGATTCATCTAAGAAATCGATTATTTTTCTCACCCCTAATAACTGACTAAATTACATTCAAATAAGAGCTGCACAATATATCGTTTTTTTGTTTTTGTTTTTTTAAATCATCATCGCGATATCAACTGGCGCAATAAACACATCGTGAAAGGCTGCGACATATCGCACAAGACTTTTTTTGTGTTAGTTAAAAAATAGAATAAATATCCGTTGAAAACTGCACTTCAAAATGTAACTGTCACTTTTTTAGTGGTGCCTGCATTCAATTCAGTGTTCAATAAAAGAATGTTGGAAATGATTTCCTTCCATGTTTTAACCAAACACAACAAGCAGTTTGTGGCATTTTAGCAGAATACTGAAAGCCGCAGAACTGAGAACACTTTAATATCTCTTTATTTATCGCATGTAATATTGCTCTCACGATATTTAACAACGTCAGATTTTCTCCACATCTTGCAGCCCTAATTCAAATGTTGGTTAATGTGCACTTTTCTTAAAAGAAACAGCTTCCTTTTTATCCACAAGATCTATCAACACACATCGAATCTACACAGCTGCTGAGCCCCTGCTGCATCGGAATCGTTGGGTTCAAAAGTAAATAAAAAAATAAAAATCAGGTTGTACTGTAGGCTACACACATGCTATACTATATAAAAGGACACACACACAAAACACACACACACACACACACACACACACACACACACACACACACACACACACACACACACACACACACACACACACACACACACACACACACACACACACACACACACACACACACACACACACACACACACACGGGTTAGATATGGAGGCTATAACAGGAACAACCGCCTCATCCTCTGGGAAACATCAGCGCTGCACAGACTCCACAACCACTTGCATCCATCATGGCGGCACTGAAAGTCTTTCCCTGTTATGTATGCTAACTACATGCAGCCATAATTACACAGAGCACACAGTGAGGGCGAGTCTCATCCCAGGCAGGAGTAAGATATCCGTGTCCCAAGGGCAAAAAACTGATAAGACGTGAGGGCAACAGTTGGCTCGCCTGGATACTCTCTACTATTTGGAACCAATTGCCAACATCATTGAAAAATCAATGTTGAGTCAAAAACTGTCTACATTGCTCCCATCATACATTAGAGCCAGCAGCAGCATTTAGGCTACCGCCATCCTCGTTATACTAATCTTATGCTTTCTGTAATTAAAGAGCGCACAGCTGCATGAATAACCAATCGGATGAATTATAGCCAGGATCATATCTGCTTTCTGAATAAAGACCACTCAGACATACACTTTTAGGATGGGCCATTACTCACTCCACATAACTAGCATCCTCTCAGGCTGCAGGGGCGTGGCTGTCTGTGTGATGTACAGTACGCTCATCCTACACAGGAATAATTAGACGTTTTTATGAGCAACACTGGGCCGTTTGTGTGTGATACGTCCTCGGGTTCTGTTCGACACATGACATGTAATTCAAGTTATTACCGCCGCAGAGTCAGAACTAAACAGGGGGGAAGCAGCGTTCAGTTTTTATGCTCCACCTATTTGGAACAAACTCCCAGAAAACTGCAGGTCCACCGCAACTCTCAGTTCATTTAAATCAAGGCTGAAGACCTTTTTTGATGCTGCCTTTCTTTAAATAATTGTTCATTTCTTATACTGCACTGTAACTTTAATTTTTGTATTTCATCTGTTTTTATATTTTTAACTGTTAATAAAGTTACATGGTTGAAAATTGGAACTGTATGACAATCTATGTAAGCATATAATGAGAATTAAAAAGTAATCGTTCTGGGAACGGCAAGGGTTGCGGGTGGATTATGTGTATATAGCAACAGCTTATACATTGTCCCATACTAGCGTCATCTAATCTCATATCTGTTTTTATATTTTCTATTGCTTTTAACTGCTCTTTGTTTTATGTAAAGCACTTTGAATTGCCCTGTTGCTGAAATGTGCTATTCAAATAAAGCTGCCTCGCCTACATCGTAGGGTCACTTGTAAAGGTCTGATTTACCAACCTTCATCCTGGACTACACATCCACCCATTGCACATACTATATACTTTTTACATTCTGCACTCAACCTATTCGGCCTCCTTTTTCTCTGCCAAACATTTGTTTCTGTTTCGGTATTTATTAATTCTTATTAATGTTCAATATGTTTTTTTTTTTTTTTTTTTTTTTTTTTTTATGTATGCACCGAATACCAAGGGAAATTCCACCTAAGTGTGATTTACTATGGCAATAAATGCAGTCTGATTCTGATTTAAACATGCTGCGGAGGCTGATTGTAAATCTGAAAATGTTCATGACAGCCTATGAGCAGACAGAATGAACAACATGCTGATTAGAGCTGCAAAGATGAATCGATTAATTGCTAACTATTAAATGAATCGCATTTTGATAATCGATTATTGGTTATTGGTTTATTCTCTTCTCTGTAAAGAGAATATCTTTCGAGTTGTGGACAAAACAAGACATTTGAGGACGTCATCTTGAAATTTGGGAAACACAGATCCACATTTTCTGACATTTTAGAGACCAAACAACTCATCCATTTATCCAGAAAATAATCCACCATGAAGATAACCGTTCATTCAGCCCTACTGTTGATGATTGTGACTGTGTTTTAGAACCTTAATGTGTGTGTGTGACCACCTGCAGCTCAATGTGTAACTGGTTTATACACTTTGGGATATGATGATTACACTAAATGGATAAAGAAAGATTATAGAATGTCAGGAACTCGTATTCGCTGTAAAACTCTATCTAATGTATCTGCTACATCATATTTCAGGTAGGTTTCACCTCAACTGTGAGCTTGAAAGCTCTGATTTAATTTTTACCAAAGTAAATGATTTGGTACATCTTAGTGGCCCTTGGTCTTTCAAAAAAAAAAAAAAAAAAAAAAAATTTTTTTACAGTCAAACTGTCAGCAAATGTGTGTGATGGTCCAGAGGCATACCTAACTTCTTCTCCAGCGAAGTCAAACACTTGTGTGATGGTGACTTTAGCCGGTTCTGATGCTTTTGTTTCTGAACTCAAAGGAGCAACCTTCAATACTGAGGAATCATCCTGAGGATAAAAACAAAAGAATCAGTCTGAGGGAGAGACAAGCATGACAGACACACACAGAAAATACCGTGGCTTTGATATGTAATACTTCAAATATTGTTTTGTTTGCAGTAGCGTGTCATATTATGATGTTATGATATCCAAAATACAAGACGATATCTAGCCTCATATATCGATGTTGATATTATATCCATATATTTCCCAGCCCTACTTTCACTGTTGAGCTCTATTAAGACAGCACGCCGCCCGGTGGACAAATGGGAATATTGAAAAATTGGAATTACTTCACTGCAAATTTCACACTTTGCCAAGTCATCACGGGTTGGATTAAGCCCGGTTCTGGGGCCGTATGTTTGACACCCCTGTTTAGAACACAGCACCATCTTCCTTTGGAACACATTACCTTCGGTGTGTTGCTGGACTGTGAGGCAGGTGGGGGGTCTTTGGGTCTGGATCCAACGTCAGACAGGAAGCTGGCCCAGAGGTCATCGGATTTCTTCTTCTGGCTTTCATCGTCCTCCTGCCGTCCCCCGGGGAGTTTTGGTTGCACCTCGTCCTGCGCCGGCTGCGCCTCATCCGCTCCACCGCCGTCCTTCTCTTCCCCGTCTACTTTCAGAACTCCTTTCTTCCTCTTTCTGTGGATTGTTTCAAAGATACCAGAGAATAAAGGCCATCGTCATTCGCATCATCTTCTTTTATTTAAAATGAAGGTAATTAAGGTAGTAAGATTAGATTTATTCAATGTGTCGGTGAATAAAAATAAAAACACATAGGACAACATGCACTGGAATTTTTTTTTCTTAATTGATTGTATCGATTTTAAAATTGATTCTTATTTCTAGAATCAATATTTTTTACTTATTTATTTTTTACCAATGATTGACCAAAATATTTTCTGTGTATACGTTACTGCCGACGGCATCTACATCATATAAGCTTCCAGCAAAAACAGAGGGAAAGCAGAAAAGCTGAATAATAATAATAATAATAATAATGTCAGACTGACTGACTGACGTGATGTCATTCTTCTTAGAAAACTAGCAGTTTTTAGAAATGTCTCATGATATATTGTCTCTACAAGTGTATTATTCAACTTTTGTTTTTGTTACAGAAGGAATAGAAAATCCAAATAAATGAAAATTGCAATACAAATCTAATCGCCACCCCACGTAGTGTGAAAGACTGGACCTAACATTTATTGCACAATTTCAGTCATAGTGGGAAAACTGGGAGGCTTTTCAGTGTTGGAATCAGAATTTGATCTCTGCCATATTATGGAAGTGCCTCATTCATTTATTACTGGGTTAGACTGGTATCTAACCCCTACTCAAGTCCAGCCCTTTTGCTAATACGGCACCGGTGCCTTCACGAGCGGTAGCAAAGCAGATTTTGGTGCCTCATTTCGGTGCCACTGAAATGCTTGCTCTGCTCTCTAATGCTCCAAAACGGACGTTAAAGGCAACAGAAGCATCGCTACATGTGATGCTAGTTAACACTACACTTGGCAGCAGGTAACGTTAGCCTACCGTTAGCAAGTAGTTGGATTAAACACGGTTAAAATGCTGACAGTTTAACGGTGTAAAGTGTGACTGAATTTCACTGCAAAGGATTCCAACCGTGGGAAGTAACAGTGTGCAGCTGCCGGAAAAACAACACTGAGTGCGTTCACTTGAAACTGGTAGCCTAAGCTATTGGTGGTGCATTCAAAGTCAGAAAAATACCCTTTTCCCATCTGGTGGTTGTTTTTGTCGTTTACAGGCAGTTCACTGTCGTTTTGTGCTCTTCTTTTTCCTTTCTTTTTTAAAAACGTTTTTAAAAATTATTGGTTTAGGCACCGGCACCGTTTGAAGTATCGCTTTAGCACCTGTATTGGAAAAAAAATCCAAACAATACCCAACCCTATTGTTTTGTAGCCTTGTTTCAGGAGCCTGCAGATAGCTCCAAAGATATATTATATATAGTGGAGGTGTGACTCTTCACTGGTCTCACGATTCAATTAAATTACCATTATCCTGTCAGCGATTCAAATTGATATTGCGATGCATCCTGATGCTTCACCTCCTCAATATTATCATCATATATTACTACACATGGTTTTCATCAACGAATTCAAGTGGTCTGATATATATGAACTCCCCTCTTAAAAAAAGACCCTTCCTGAATGTAGCGGAGTCTGAACACAGCAGAGAGCAGACAAAAGGCAGAAACAAAGAAAGCAGCGACCGCAAAATCAAGTTGCATCATTTGGCAATAATTGATTATGGTCTGTCAGTGCATCGATGCGGGTTCCAGGTCTGCATCGTGAATCGATGCAATGATTCATTTCAACAGCCCTAATATAGGTATAATAATAATAATAATATTTCAATTCAAATGATATTCTCACCTCACACCGATGTCCTTTTTCTTCCTCTTCTTCTTGCTGCCGTTGTCAGGGTGCGGCACATCGTCACCCTCGTGGAGAGGCTCTTCCTTTTCACACTCATTGATGTCATCCTCGCTGAGGTTATCATCTGTAGAGAAGGACAACAGGACGCCGTGGCAATGACTATGTTGACATGCACATAATATGCCGGTGTTTGCCCTAATTGCAAAAAAGACAATATTCCGACTAAGCTGTTAAGATGGCTAATGAAACCTCTAATATTCCTGTTGACATGTAGCTGTGACACCTTGCGAACACTACCTCTCGATTTCCTTCCTTCAACCACTGAACTGAAAAAGGTTGGTGCGATGTTGATGCTGCGTTTCTCCTTCTTTTCTTTTGGCCATGCATCTCTACCGCACCCTGCAAACTGCCGGCTGCTTGGTTTGTGTACAGTAACCATAGCAATGCACAGAGCTGACCGTAAAAGGCCCAAATATACTTGCTTTTAACTACGCGTTCACGTACGTAAGATGGCTGCCACGCGTATCCAGCGTTCCTTTGAGCCTAAGTTGTGCACGTCGTCTGAATTTAACGCTAGGTGTCCGCAAGATGCAATTCAGCACATGAACGTGGGGGCAGTATATCATCTGGCAGGTCAGCAGCTGTTCTACACTCAGCCCAGGAATATCTTCCGGTGTCGGCCGGGATGATAAGGCTCTGATCTGCCCCCTAGTGGATAAACATTTAATCCTCCAGGTACACGCAAAGTAGGCAGGCAAGTATGTAAACAATGCCATTCATGCCGCCGCTTGTCTACGCATACACATTTTTAAAAAGCTGGTATATCTGGGACTTAAGCCATAAACAGGCAAGAGGCCGTAAACTGTCACAAACTGCAGTAAAAAAAAAAAATGTCCAAAGAAGGCTTCTAAAACCAGAATAATACCAACATATCACACATATTCCCAATGCTAAATTCAGAAAAAGGCCTTATTCAGAATATCCAATGCTGTTTACATGACCTGAATCAAATTCGGAATATTGTCATATTCGGGAATAATTCTGGAATATTGATGTGCATGTAAACATAGTCACTGTGAATACACAAATAGATCAATAGATTGTTCCCCATCCACTGGGGGTGGTTCTCCATCCAGGGTCCCCTGATTATCCTCATTGAGGTAGGTATTCAGGATTCCTCGTGACTCTGCTCGTATTCAGTGCTTTAAGCACCGCCTCTGTCAGTCAGCAGGGATGAAATAGAACGAAAGTTATGAATGTAACTACGGTCCTAAAGGAATCCTCGTGATCCCGGGAGAAGATTCCGTAGGAACAGATCCCCTGATGACACCGGAAGATATAGTCTCTCCCGGGTAGTGACATTGTTGGTATGTATACTTGAACTGTGCATGGGCGAAGGGAATATTTAGTGCTTTAAGCACCGCCTCTGGGGGTCAGCAGGGATGAAATAGAACCCTGTATTCTATTCTATTAGGTTTTCAGTCTACAGCCCTAGCTTCAAAATTTCCTGATAAAGTTCCCTTGGCCTTTGTAATTAAAATAGTCCCACATCATCACATACCCTTCACCATACCTAGAGATTGGCATGGGGTACTTTCCATAAAATCATCTCTCAATGCAAATCAAACCAGCTGTTAGGCTAACTGAAATAAAACCATGCCAATCTCTAGGTATGGTGAAGGGTATGTGATGATGTGAGGCCAAGGGAACTTTATCAGGATGCATAGTATCCTGGATCCATGAAATAACTGGCCTTTAAAAATAAAAATCTGCCTGCCTCTATGGGAATTTAACATAGGGGTGTACTTACTTATGCCCCTTGTATTTTAAGGAAGAGCATTTATTTATTTACGATACATTATTCATTCACAAAGAAAATTAAAAATATTTTTTTTAATTAAGGCATTAAGGTCAATTTCCAAAAGATAGTTTTTTATTCCTTTTTAGTCAACTTTTGCATGAGTGTGTCAACTTATGCAAGCCACTGTATACCAATTTAGCAGCAGAGTTATTGTTTTGTGTTCATCGAGCTGTGTAGAGTTAGCGATACATTTGTTCACCAATACATGTTCTTTTGACAGACTTCTACAGTCTCTAACGCAAGCAAGGTGTTACCATAATGAGTTTTCTACAACGTAATGTTAGCTAGTTTATCATATGTAATGCTTACATAATATTAGTCATATTATGTGACAAATGCTTTAACTAAGCTACAATACTGGAGCACTGAACGTACACCCACGAGAAGTAACGTTAGCCTAACATTACACTCCATGCGAGGTTTCCTTTGTACAGTCGTTACTTTAGCGCTGCTTTTAAACGCCCTCCTCACCTGACGGGACGTAGTCTGCATCTTCATTAGACGAATATCCGTCAGAGTCGTAGTCGGAATAGTTCATCATTGTGGAGGAAAACCTTCAGACCATTAGAGAGGTAAATGAAAAAAGGCTAACGCTACAAGGCGCCGCCGCCTGTGTGTTTCTTACAAACGTTAGCTTAATTACTGCTCTCACAACATTACAGACGTTACCCCAACTGTGTTCAAACGCCTCCTTACTAAAAAAAATATAGCTTAAATGTTGCTCTTTTAATTCTGTAATAAATAAAATCTAATCCAGTGTGCGAAATACAGGGTACTGTACTGTAGCGTTTTATGCAGTGAGGATGTACTGTGGCGGCGACGGCAAGCTCAAAGGCTCAAACTACACTTCGCCCTTTGCGCCAATCTTCTTTGGTGTTGAGGACCATCAATGTTAAGATGCATTAGCGCCATCTACATGACTGGAGGGTAGGTTAGGGTATTTATAACCTTTATTATTATTATTATTATTATTATTATTATTATTATTATTATTATTATTATTATTATTATTATTATTATTATAGTCAAGAACATTCACATTACAAAACAAGAATGGGACAATGAATCATCACATAGAATGTATGTAATATAAAAACATTTTTTTCTTCTTCAAATAGACAGAATTATAGGGGACATTTGATCAGGCATACTATCAAACAATACGTACACTATGAAACGATATTTAGCAAGGCACATCCTGTATGATGACTTCTTATATGTTATAACAAAAGGTGAAATCAAAAGTTTTGCAGAAATTTTATGGCTTGCATGCTTTTTACAAAGTATTGTATTCTAAATAGGAAAAAATAATGAACCAACAGATATCAGCATGAAACTTCCCCAATTGATTACTTACATTTAGATAAATATCTTTTGGATTACAAGTTTTCACGAATTTTATGTTTAATTGTGGAAAAGAAGTGTTATCTTGTTAAATATGTGCTAATTTGTATACATTGGCAGAAGAGAAATCTGAACATTGTAAAAAGCCAGGTTCAAAATTCTTCTTTTATTTTGTTGACATATTAGAGTCAATGGTTTTAACAGAGGGGATTTTGGATATCACTGCATAAATCAGAATATGGTGTCAACAGCCATAAAAAAATCAATTTTTGCCACGTTTTTAGGTATAAAATGTTACATACATTAGGATATGTATGATATCTGAACAAAGTCCTCTGTAAGAACCTTCAGAATGTAGATAGGAATGAAAGAGGAAAGTTTGGTGTACTGTATGGAAGCGCTGCTGAAGTGAAGATTTCTGGCTCAGAGTCTGAGAATAACTCATTTTAAGAAAACTTCCTTTAAAGATATGGATTATAAAATGCAAGACATTACAGGTGAATAGGGTAAAACATTTAAAAAAACACATCACCATTAAACATCCCCAGTTAATTACTTACATTAAGACATATATTTTTGTATTACATGTTTTCTGAAATTTGAATGTTTAGGCATTATCTAATGGTAACTTTTAGTGAATTTAGAAGAAATTTGCAGGTACAAATAGACACAGTGTAGTAAAATAAACACCTAAATGTGTATTTTGGATGTCTTTTTTTCCACTAGTTTGAAAGAAGACATGCTATGGTAGTAAAATAGCCCAAAAACTAATTTTCCCCTGCATCCCCCCACAAAAAAAAAAAAATCTACGCCTATGAATGTGTGTGGATGGTGAATAGTAATACATTTATAAATACAGGACATTTACATTTATAGGCCGAGAGAGATGGTGTAGAGATGGTTTAGGACCAGCAGAGGATGCTGTTTGGTTACATTAGCTCTGAGACCTTGGTGGAAACACACACATCCATATCAGCTTTAATGGGTATTATCTCACACATATGTTGTTATGTAGGGCAGCAATAGTGATTATTTTCATGATCAATTTATCTGCAGATTATTTTCATGATTATTTCATCAAAAGTTTGACCTATGACGTCAGAAAACTTAAAAAATGACCACCTCAATGTCCTAGAGCCCAAAGTGAGCTCACCCATCTCTGTCTGTCCACATATATTAACATTATAGGCTTTTATATATAAATCTCTCCTTGGGCTGGTTCCTTCTTATCTCTGTACATACATGTGTAAAATCCCAAATCAGTAGGCTACAGCTATAGTACAGCTACTCTGCATCAAAAGAGGAGCATCCAGCGGAATTTCTAGCGGCACCTGAACATCCCGGAAATGAAACATTGTTGATATATAGACTATGTGCGTTTGGATTGCATTTCATTATGCAATCTGTCATCAGACACGATTCTGGGAAAAGAATGGCTCATTAGTGCACTAGCTACGCTAGCTAACACTGGCAGTTAGAAACAAACTGTTGCCTTTCTAAAATAAGCCTTGGTAAAAGTTACCATAATCTGTCATGATCAAGGAGTTAATAAGCAGACAGTTAGCTACCATAGCTAGCTAGTTGAAAAGTTGTCTACTTTAAAAACAGCAATGTCCCGACACCAGGAGCTTTAGGCTACTTTAGCATTATTTAGCTACATAGCAGTATATGTTGTGTAGAATCCAGACACCGGCAGAGCAGAGGCAGGTGTCAGGGACCAGAGCGACTTAGTAATGCCGCTTGTGAAGCAAGTGTCTGGTAAAGTATTTGAATAAATGTGTTAATTTGGAGATGGAAGATGGAGATACGGATATACTGTTAGCTTGACTGCAGTCGTTAGTTGCCTGGTGGTCAGTTTCAGTGTCAGTGTAGTCTGCTAGTGTTGCATGTACAGTATATATAACTGCACAAACCCACACTATCCTCCTCTCTGGGTTTTCGTCCTGAGACGGTATTCTGTAGTTAAACAGTCCAGGCTTGTCTTGTTTCTGTTTGTGCATCCAATTACCTACAACTATCTGACATTGTTGGCTACAGTGTGGTTAAAGCTAAAAGCTGAGCTGACTCGTTTGCGGACAGTGAAGGGCAGCTTCATTTTGTCCTCCAGGTGGGTGTTTCCATAGTGCTGTGAATTCACGTAAAAACTTGACTTGACATTTGGCGTGCGTGTGCTTATGAGTCACATAATTAATGATTTTGCTTGTTATACAGGATTCAATTACTGGTCGTGACTCATGCTGATCAGTCCAGGACACAAAACGACCAACGATGGGGAACAGGAGAGAGGGGGTTTAAACCAGTCCTCTCAGGAAGTTTGCCGGGCTTTGAAACAAATTGAACATAGCGACCAAACAGTTGAATTACAACTCCCTGGCCCGTCATGTGATGCCCTCTGGCCCAAAAAATACTTTTTCCCTCAGACTTACATGGAGACAGAGACGTCTGAAAATCAGTGGATACTTTTTTTTAGCGTCACATCCCCCGCAAAATGACTATCAGAATTTTATCCATTCGTTCTGAAAACATTTGGTAAGCTGCACAATTAAATCATTCAGTCACCATTCATGTTAGCGGAGCGTTAAACCAGAAGTAGCTGGCTCGGCCGGTGGAGGTTTCTAGTGCGCCTGCTCTCTGGGCTGCACAGTGAGGAAGCAGCGCCGATCATCCGGGTCATTTTTGGCTCCATGATGGCTTCATGCGCCACTGAGCAACTCTGTTAGGAATGAACGGGGCTCTGGCTCCAACGCTGTATCCAGTTTTTATAATAATACTATAAAAAAGTGGAATGCTACTTAAGAATTCTTAATACTCCAAATATCCCAGACTAGTATTTTAAGATTACATACTGTTAGTTGTTGCAAAAGTAGACGGGTATTATAATTTGTTATCGTGGCCGGGTTGGTTCAGTGGGTAGAGCAGGCGCACATATACTTAGAGGTTTATGCCTCGACGCAGAGGTTCAGGGTTCGAATCTGACCTGTGACGATTTCCTGCATGTCTTCCCCCTCTCTCTCCACTTTCTCACCTAGCTGTCCTGTCAATGAAAGGTGGAAAAGCCCAAAAAATTGTCTTAAAAAAAAGTTTTAATTTATCTTCCAAACAAAAGTCTTGGAACAGTGGCCCATTTAGATTTAAAGGAAGAACATACAGTGTATTAGATGGTAAAGATCATAAGAAGCAAAGAGAGAGTCCCCACAAAGAGAGGCAGCCATTACACCTTCTCTTCCCAAATAACACATAATTGCCATGTCACGATGTAATGTGTTTAGATGGCTGGCGTGCTGCTCTGTTTGAAGATGACCTAAATGACGAGTGATTAAGTGTAATTTGCACATATTATTAACCGCGGGAGGGGACAGAGTGGTGCTCCTCATCTGCTGGGTTTAGTGGAGAGGACAGCCGATTAGCTCTGTGATAAAAAACATAAACCAAGGAAAATGACTTGATGTTTAGTGTTGTTTGATTGCGATGACCGTTAGCCGAGAAAGAGCTCAATGATCAAACCCTCTGGAGTGCTTCCTCCTCTCCAAATAATCTGTTATTTCATATTACAATGTTACCAACAGTGATGCTAGATACATTAATAATTAAAAGCAAAAATATTAATACAATTTTATTTATACAGCACCTTTTATACGCAGCTCACGGTGCTTCAGAGTAATGACAAAACACAAGAATAAAAAGAGAAAAACCAGTTAAACAGTTTCAGTATATGAACCAAATGGGGAACGTCCATGAGTATTGAATAGACAAGAATGTCTTTTTAAGAAAAACTGAAAGGGTTCAAATGAAAATTATTATTCAGAGTTAACTTTATCAAAAAATACGTCCTAAAAGAATACTTTAACAGAAATGGGGAATACAATTAAAATATGACACAACCTGATCAGAACAGAACACTGCTCAGAACCTGATCATTTCTCGTGTTGCAGCTGTGCATTAAGGAGACAGAAGAAAGAGGAGAAGTTAGTTCAGAGGACACAAAGACGATGAGGACAAATGAACCCTTACACAACACCCGGTCCTGAGCTGGCCTGAGGATGAAACTGCTCAGGGACAGATGCTCGTCATCCAACAGAAATAGAATTTTAATCTGACATTTCTGATGTTTTTCCTGTTTCTGCTTTTGTGTGTGACTGTGAGAGTCTTAAAACCTTTTGTGTGTGTGTCTGTGTGTGTGTTGGTGTGGATCTCAGGATGGTTGCAGCCTCTCTAAATGGTAATGATGTGTGCAGGTGAGTGATCCAGAGAGCCCAGGTTTAGACCAGCAGGGAAGCACGAGGAATATAATTGACCTACAGATACTCAGCCTTCCTCATTCACTGCAGAATAATCACAGGTTCAGATTTAGGAGCTGTATTACCTGAGGAGACCTTCCCTGTGTTCCTTATGTGTCCAAATTCCACATAAGGAGGCAAGTTGGGGGGGTGGATGGGTCAAACAAACAGGACTTTCACCCAGGAGACTGGGGTTCATGTCCCGTTTTAAAAGAAAAGTAAATGGCAAGTTTCTTTTTTTAAATTTATGAACAAACAGAACTATGTCACGTTCCAGAAGTAAGGTAACGTCTATTTTGAACCCAAACCACCATCTTTTTCTAAACTTAACTTATTCGTTTTGGTGCTTAAGCATAACCAAACTGCGACCATTTTATAACGTTAACGGTGTGTTTAAAACCGCGACCGTTACGTTCCCAGGATACCCAGGATGCCATCCATTTAACTTGATTTCTAGAAAGGAGCACTTACAGATCAACCAATTACTATCATCCTGTTTAAACTGCTTTAAGACAGTTTCATGTCAAACATTAAAACCCCTTTGCGAAATAGATTTCTCTTATTCTGGCGTACCGGTCTTTCAGTGCTGCCGTGTAATTTCCCTGACATGCTCTATGTCCTGCTGAGGCTGTCCTATTGTGGCCGTCTCTCCAGCTACCTTTTCCTGGATCTGTGAATGATGCTGAAATAGCTCACTAGCCACATCCTTTTCTCTTTCTTCCCAGCAAGACCTCTGTTCCTTCTCAAAGAACAGAGGTCTATTCCGCTCCGCTGCTGCCGGCTGTCCTTTGATGATGAGGACAGACAGAGACATACGAAAGCCCCCCACACACAAACTCTCCCTTCTTGGTAATTGGGAATATGGGGAAGAAAAAAAAAGGCTTTTCCTCAGTTTCCCTCTCCTTGAACTTAAACATAAGGGTGTGTTTATGAAGTCTATTACATGGCAATAAAGTGCCCGTCATCTTCCTGAACATGGCTCATTAGTAGAGATGGTCCGATACCATTTTTTCCTTCCTGATACCGATTCCGATACCTGAACTTGCGTACTGGCCGATACCGAACACAGATCCGATACCAGTATGTCATTTACTTTATTATGTTTTAACAGCTATATACTACTATCCCTGTATGGATGTGATAGGATTGCAATCATTGTTGTTATACTCTATGTGACACGTGAAAAAACACAAATAATTAACGCCACAGAACTTTCTTTTATTATCCAGTTTGACAGTCATAATGGAAAAAGAACATAAATAAACTACTTTAGAGTTGTTCGCGAGTGAGGGGACAATGGAGCGGGAGATTGGCCGGAGAATCGGCGCAGCGGGTGCGGTATTACAGTCAATTTATCGCACCGTTGTGACGAAATGAGAGCTGAGCCAGAAGGCAAAGCTCTCAATCTACCGGTCAGTTTTCCTTCCTACCCTCACCTATGGTCATGAAGGCTGGGTCATGACCGAAAGAACAAGATCCAGGGTACAAGCGGCCGAAATGGGTTTCCTCAGGAGGGTGGCTGGCGTCTCCCTTAGAGATAGGGTGAGAAGCTCAGTCATCCGTGAGGAGCTCAGAGTAGAGCCGCTGCTCCCTCGCGTTGAAAGGAGCCAGTTGAGGTGGTTCGGGCATCTTGTAAGGATGCCCCCTGGGCGCCTCCCTAGGGAGGTGTTCCAGGCACGTCCAGCTGGGAGGAGGCCTCGGGGAAGACCCAGGACTAGGTGGAGGGATTATATCTCCAACCTCGCCTGGGAACGCCTCGGGATCCCCCAGTCGGAGCTGGTTAATGTTGCTCAGGAAAGGGAAGTTTGGGGTCCCCTGCTGGAGCTGCTACCCCCGTGACCCGATACTGGATAAGCGGACGAAGATGGATGGATGGACTTTAGAGTATATTCTGTTCAGGGCAAAATTACATATCGGATGGGGACATAATCTCCAGTATTTGCCTATACCAGCATTTTAGGCGGCATCAGAGGCTTTTCGGTATCGGTATTGGAACATCTCTAGTCATTTGCCTCACTATGTTCATTTTTGGATGTTACCAGGACCTGGAGGTCCTGATCCTTTGTGTGGAAGATAAATTCCTCACACACCAAGTAATACCAAACCTGATTTGAAGACATGGATCCAGACAGGTCAATAGTTTACAGTGTACGAGATCTACTCCTACCTGTCACTCTAACCCAATTCAGCCCTGCACAGCAGTCTGTATTGACAGCGGTGGAACAAGATTGAGGCAAAGCAGAGCAGGATGATCAGGTTTCGAGCACCAACGCAACACTCCGACCAATTGTAACTTAATCCAACCAGCTCCACAATGATGTGGCATCCAGACAGATAGAGATAATCAACAACATCACGTCAGCCACAAGACAGAGGAGGCGCTACATTAGAAGTTAGTTCTCAGTACGGCTGAGCAAGAAATCAAAGGCCAAATCAATGATTCAAATGTAAACCAAAGGTTGAAGGGTCATTTAGATCAGTGGTTCCCAACCTTTTTTCCTTGGCGCCCCCCCCCCTACTTATGTCTAAGAAAATCTGAGCCCCCACCTCCGAAACCAACTTGAGGGAACTCTCGAGATAGAGCCTTACTTTCTTTTTTGATACAGAGGAGTTATCAGCACTTTTACGTTTCTCCGCTATGTTTCATTCATAAAATAGTGATGCCGTGGCGGCAGGAAGAATGAGGATGATAGCAGCTAACAGCTAGCAGCACCTAGCAGCTGACCTGATGACAGCAAGGGCCACATGTTAAGAGGTCCCAGAGGGTTGGCCTACTAAGTAACCTGCCTACAATTTTAAGCGAGAAAAAAAAAATATAGTTGTTGTACAGACTTTTGTATACATTATATATTCTTGTGTATTATCATAATTTGTTTAACATGTGCAAATATGTTTTTTTTACCTCAACCTCAAACCAGATAAAGACTTGTGGACCCCCTGTGATCTTTGCCGCCCCCCTAAGGGGTCCCCGGACCCCAGGTTGGGAACCACTGATTTAGATGTTCTTTCACCATGGACCCTTGATGTCTAAGTGACTGATGTGAACAAAAATCTTTGAAATTGGGTCAGTATTGAGCGCAAACGCTGTAACCGACAGCCGTGAACCGTGCTGTAATGAAACCCTATGGGACAAATGTTTAGTTCTGTTTTTACAGCTGACAGACTCAGATTATTATTTTAAGTGTCTGACAACATTATGGAAAGGATCCCTACAGAGATAGACATTTTTATTAAAGAGTAAGATCCTTTTAGTTTAACATGAAACAGCCCCGAAATCACCATCACCAAACCCACCAGAGTCCATGTAAATAATCAGTACTTTTAGCGTGTAGAGAGCCAGCATATTTCCACATGTAAATGGGTGAATTAAGGGTTTATTTCAACCAAACCAGAGTGGTGATTGTTGGAACAGTGGAAAGATGAACCAAGACAGCTTTTGATAGTTGTATTTTGTTTCTGGCCACTATGGATGAAGTGTGTTTTAAGTTTATAGCCGTCGAATAGAAAACAGCTGACATGAACACCTTTTTTATCTGATCTTACAGACCAAAAATGAGAGAGAGGAAGAATAGTGGACATACACTTGCCAGGGGGACACTGTTAGGATCTGGTGGGATCAGGTTCAGTTATTATTCAGGCAACAACACAAACATGACAAATGAATGCAAATGTTGCTCTGTGTCTGCTGGATGTGTTCACATCACATTTTTCACGTGTTGGGAGTGAGAATGTGTTGCCAACCGTTGCAAACGTTCATTTATTGAGACACGTCTCCTGCATGAAAGTCAGACGCACTACACACCCCTCCACCTCCAAAGACTTACTTTGCAGCTCTCTACATAAAGGCTTTACTTCCTGTTTGACGCTGAGCATTGGGGCATAGTGTACATTGTGAGGTTCAGAATTGGACACTGGCCTGCATGAAGTGCTTGGCTAGTTCATTCTTCTCTTTCCTCTTATCCTCTTCATTTTGTTCACCTTCTCCACTCTCTTTCATCTACTCTGCCATCTCATGTTTGTTCTCATTTCATTCCCTCTTTTCCTTTGTTCCTTCCTCCATCTCTTGTGACATGTTACACTCCCTTCCATTTCCCCTTGTATCATGTCTCACGGTGTCTCTGCTCCATCATCACCATCCGGTGCCCTGACTCTGTGCTAATTTCTGACAGCAGTGACCGTCATTACAACCAGTAACGGTAAATCCTCAGGCGGGTCAGTGTGTTATCACAGAGGGAAGGTGCATCATGAAATGGATTCCTACCTCTCTGCTGTACTTTTCACCTGCGGAGGCATTAACTATCACCATGGGCTTATTTGGACCTCTGCAGGGAAGACGTTAAACACATACCAATATATTTTGTATGTTTTTCCCCCTACAAACATTTTTTAGATGAATTTCAATAGTGTGTTTTTGTTGCTCTGGGCTTCTAAATGGGTTCTAATAACCCTCAAATGTAACTATGATAGTAATAAAACAAATCAATGTTACTGTTACTAAAGGCTGTTGCATCTCAGAGGCTTTAATCTACCGTCCCTGCATGATGTCCCTCTGTACGAGCTAAGCACCGTCCTGCAGACATGCAGAGCAGTGTCAATTGGCACATGATATAGTGTCTATCAATATTAAGAAGAGTGTGAATTTCATTTTTGTTTCTGCATCTGAGGTCAACCTATTGTCAGGGTTCCACCTTCACCAGCACTCACTTCTCCCACTCGTTCACTATCTCCTCAGTACTGATCACTCACACCTGCACTTCATCAGTTCACCACCTACACCTCATTAGTCCACCATCTTTATATTTGACACATGCACATTCACTCATTGTCTGGTTTTGTTTTGGTGGAAAATTTGCACCCCGCAAAAGAAAACACCACATACAATATTAAATGAAGTTAAGTGTTGACACAGTACAGTAACATGAGCTATTTAAATTAGCTGATACATGGTTAAACCTCATTGGCTCTTACCAGTGTATCACCGTGTGTACTTCATCCACAGCAATCCCACCAATCAGTCCCAAAACGTCCCAGTTAGAGAGGAAATGCCCTAAACATATTCTTTGTAAATCTTTACAATCATTCCCTGAAATAACCAAGCAGGCCTGCCTTGATGCACCATCCAAACTTTGTTTCATAACTTGACATTTGCGTGTAGTTTGTTGTTGTTTCTTGAAACAAAGGGTGAGATCGGCAACACACAGAGAGCAGACATGTCAGGCTTTACCCTGAAGATGTACTTCCATTGATCCAGACTACAAACTTCTCTCACACAAAGCTGCTCAGGTTGTACACTTCTGAAAAGAAATCCATTCTTTAATCTCCCAAACCAAGTGCTGATTAATAATTTAGGATAATGGTGTTGAAAACATTAGCGAAATCCAACACAAATTCGCAATCATAAGTTACATATGACCAGCCCAAACAATATAACATATTAAAATATACAGTATACTTACAATTCAAAATGCACCTTATTAATTTTCCCATACAATTACTAACCGCTGAAATGCAGACAGATATTTCGCGGGCCACTTATGCCTCAATGGCTGTTAAAATATACAGTCATACCGTTAATACACAGACATTTCTTAAAATGCACTCCACTGCTTTGAAAAATGTTTTAAAAAAATGCAACCTCTCTTTCCATAAAACAATGTCCCAGTCCCTCAGGATAAACCATGGACATCACTGCCAGCACTCTCACCTCTTCTCACATTTCCACTGTCATTTATAAAATACATGCCATTCAACATCACCCGATGGGTCCACGTAAACACCCTTCCCCCCTCCGTTTTAGCCATTGTGCTCACTCTGCTCACTGTGCTACGATCCAGCCAAGCACTGTATGATTTCCCTCATTTCAGGAGCTTGGTAATTGTGTGTGAGGATGTTTAATGTGTTTGCTTTGCAGAGATGTGCCCGAGGACCAAAAAAACGGAATGTTATTGCAATTGGTTATTAGTTTCGTGGCCTGATTAGCTCCCAGCGTGGTGTCCAGGGAATCTTAAAGCTTCAGCACTAGGTCCCACCGGAGCCTCACTGAGATGAAACATTGTTTCATTTATGTCCGTAATATATGTGATAATCGTGATGATGTTTCTCACTCCTGTGAAAGGAAGAGAAAGCTGTTGTTGTACGTTGCGCTCACGCTGCACATATACAGTGTGCATTACCATACCAAATTAAAATCCCAACAGAAATCTTCTCACAAGGTCCAATCTAATCAAAGAGCATTTACAAGGGCTGTGAACCCGTCCACATGTATTTGAAATAACACAATCATTCTTGATGGGCAACTTTAAAAGTTTGTCTAGGTTACAGAACCTCTTTTTAAAACATCACAGGTTTCTATGCAACACATCCTCAGACCTAAACGACACAATAGGTCAATTGTCAAGGACTCCCAAAACAACATACAGTACATGACCGTTATATTTGCTGCTGCACAGTGGCCGTTTTAAACAGGTGACCGTAATATGTGACTGTAATAAGTGTCCGGCGGGTGAAAAGCAGAGGTTGTGGATAGTACCTGCTACTTTTTTTGGTACCACCTTGGTTGAAGATCCAAGCGGAGGCAAAGGTGGCGTTAAAACACTGCAGACCAGTGATTGGGCAAAGAGAACCGTCACTAGACTAGAATATTTAAAGCCCTGAATGGCCTGGCTCCTGCCTATATCTGTGATTTGCTAACTCCCTACGAGCCAGACCAATGCCCGAGAGCCTCCTGATCTGCTTATGGTTCCAAAACCTCGTCCTGGCCTGGAGATCTCAGGCAGGCAAACTCAGTGACCTCTTTTAAATCTCTTCTAAAGACTAACATTTATCGTTTGCTCTTTTCATAACTGTTGTTTATATAATGTTATTTATTGCTAATATTGGTGCATTATTTATTGCTGAATTTAAAGTGTTTATGGGTCTTGGTTTTAATGTATTGTTTACTGTACAGCACTTTGTAACTTGGTTTTTAAAAGTGCAAATAAAGTGCAAATAAAGTTATTATAGAAACATCACCTGTGTGACACGGGACGAACTGCACAATCCAGCCATTTTTAAATAGCCAAGCTACGATCAAAAGCAGCCACAATTTTTTTTCAAAAACTGGCAGCCTGCTAAAACGCACGGTGGTGCAGACGTTCCTCTGTTCGGTTCTGATCACCTGAGAATCCCGCCTACATTGAGGGGATAGTATCTGCAGTGGAAAGCCAAATATTGAGGAAAAGTACCTGGTTCCAAATGTGAGCTGAGCTGTTCCATGCAGTGGAACTGTATTGTGATGTATGGGTTAATGAGATTACGGTGGAGGGGTGCAGCAGTTGTTTCCTCCAAATTTGTGTAAAAGAAACTTCAAGAAAGAAACTCAACTACATCTGGAGGAGCTTTCCTAAAAATGAAAAAAAGGCAGCATCCATGGGATGTACACTACGTTCTACCAACAATCCCACATTGCAATGGGTTTGATTTTATAGATGTGAAAGTGGACGTTTTGAGACACTATACTTGTCAGTAATGACACAAAATGATGCTGATTGATAGAATGTACTGTTCAAGACACTGAGTGTTCATAATGCTGGGAGCCAGGGAGGACACAAGGATTTGGGACACTTTCATGGAAAATAGCTTTGGCTCTGTCCGTGGTGCTGAAGCATTTTGGCTCTGTTCATGGTGCTGAAGCATTTAGGCCCTGTCAATGGTGCTGAACCATGGCCTCCCTCCATGGACCATCACACTTAGCATTATCCATGGCATACTGAACCTTTAACTGGGCTTACATGGGTTTAAATCGATAACACCTCCTGCTCTGTCAACCATTGATTACTTCCCTGGAGTGAGACTATTTAATGGCCAGAGCAGAAACACTGGAGCTGGGGCCACAGCTTCATGCTTATTCATATCAAGAAGGTGCAATACCTAATCTGTTATCTGTAATGTGTATTATCTACTGCTGGGATATGTTCACCTCCTGCCTTTTTAAAAATGTAAAATGCTTTTATGTGTTCCATTTTTTGTGTTTGTTGTTGTGTCTTTTAATACTTAGGGAGTAACGCAATTTCATTGTAATACTGTCAGACAGTGGTGCAATGACAATAAAGACTCTTATCTTGTCTTATCTTATTCTTACTTGAATGTATGTTTACCTGCATGATAGATGGTAAAAAGTATATTTGAACTTGATATGAAGGCTGTGATGGTCTGCAATGCATCCCCCTCCCTATCTATGGCTACTTTAGACATCTGTGTTACTCAGGCAAGGCAAGGCAGCTTAATTTCTACAGCACATTTCAGAGACATTTTGCTTTTTGTACATTCTGCACTCAATTCATTCAGTCAACCTTCACTTTTCTAATGTTAAACAGCTTTTTTTATATATATTTGTTTCTGTATTTGTTTATTTCATTAATATGTTTGTTTATGTATGCACCAATCACCAAGGTGAAGTCCACGTAAGTGTAACTTAGTTTGGCAATAAACCTGATTTATGATTCTGATTCTGATTAAAGAGCAATTGAAAACAAGTAAAAACATGTGTTAGAGAGAATATATAAACAGCTTAAATAGAATAAGACATGACATTGAATACTTGTACAAGACTAAAACTTACAGCACAATGTAAGAAATGCACAATTACTTTAAAAAAATGCAGCATCAAAAAGAAAAGGCTGCCTGGATTTAAGACCTGCACTGTCCCAGCCACAGTAACCCACAGGTTATTTACCATTATTCTCCATCGTTATTAATACTGGTCTTCTGTTACAAAGGTTCATTTACAAAACTTGATATAAAATGCATGATAACATCTGCACCAAAGACAATGATGACAGCACCAAAAGAAATATAAAAGACATAAAAAACTCAAGGCACTCATAAAAAAATCACCATCCATAAAAATCGATGCTGATTATCGATAAGACCATGTTTTATTGTGCACATATAGAGGGTATGAAGCTGGAACATTGTTAAAGTCACATATCATCAGATTAGGACAGAAGAATAGCGTATGGATGTATATTTTTCTTCTTCCCTTTTTTAAATTCAATTCAATCCAATTCCATGTCTCCGAGGGCGACATAGAAAGATCTGATGATGGCATTATATGATATTATTGAGTTTCATTATACATTGTGTTCGTGACCTGTGTGCGTGGGGGGAGGGGGTGGGGGGTGGAGTGGTTGGTGACGCGCGTGTACAGCAGCAGTGTCGGACTAGGAGGACATAAAAGGTGGACGGAGTCCTGATTTCATCCCAACCACAACAAGAAGCTTCTGCTGCTGATCTACAGTGCAACAGGCGGGAGAGTCTTTTCAAAGGTTAGTTATTGCTTCTGTTTCCTCTTTTTACTCTCTGGGGAAGATTAGTTATTACTATTCTAGTTTCCTCTTTTTATTCTCTGTGGAAGGTTAGTTATTACTGCTTTAGTTTCCTCTTGTTGGGGAAGGTTGCTGATGGAGAAAGTTGTTCTGAATGTTCTCTGATGTAGAAACCTTTCCAAATGCTCTCTCTTTCTTTCTCTCTCTCTTTCTTTCTCTCTCTGTCTTTCTGTCTCTCTCTCTCTCTCTTTCTCTCTCAGATGCAGAGGTGCTTCGGGATTGTTTGCGTGTCACTCATCTTTTGTGCAGCTCTGTCTGAGACCATCGGCTTGGTCATTGCGGTAAGCTGTTCACATTTAACCTTCACACAGCTTTAGGTATTGTTGTTACCCTGTGTGTGTGTGTGTGTGTGTGTGTGTTCTTGTTTAACTATATTCGTGGGGTCCAAAAACTGGGAATACAGTATACTTGTGGGGTCCGGACAGCTTTGTGGGGCCAAAATGCTGGACCCCACAAGTTTAAAGGGCTGTTTGAGGGTTAAGACTTGGTTTTAGGATTAGGGTTAGAATGAGGTTATGGTTAGGGTGAGGGTAAGGGTTAAGGGTAGGCATTTAGTTGTGATGGTTAAGGTTAGGGTAAGGGGCTAGGGAATGCATTATGTCAATGACGGGTCCCCACAAAGATAGTGCCACGCACTGTGTGTGTGTGTATGTGTGTGTGTGTGTGTGTGTGTGTGTGTGTGTGTGTGTGTGTGTGTGTGTGTGTGTGTGTGTGTGTGTTTGTGTGTGTGTTTGTGTGATGGAAAATTTAAAACAGACAAATAGCAATGTAGAAAAACTCCTTTCCTCTGAAATCAAGTCTATCAACATATTGGGGGATATTGCATGAAGCACTTTGTGCTACATTGACATGTATGCAAAGTGCTATATATTCTTATATTGATTGATTGATACATTGGTTGATAATTTAATGTGTAACGTGAGTACAGTTGGGAGCTTATCTAGAGGCAAACCCTTCAGTTTGTCACACAGTGAATGTAGAGGCTGGCAATGCGGACTGGAGCTTTTATTCAGGGATTTAGTTGGCTGGAACCGGTGCATGTTTCCCCCCTGATAAATGGCACAGAGGTCTTTACTTGTTTTTATTCTATTTAACATGACGCCAGTGCTTTCTGAGTATTTCTTTTATGTAGTTTCACTGGTGCAAACATAACAGAAATAGACTAAATACGCCTCAGACAATAAAAACAGTTTCAATCTGAATATCTTTGTCAGGGAGTGTAGTCGATGTACTTTATTTTTAAATGTACACTAAATATGAATATATTTCATATTTTGATAGACTGAAGACATACTTGATGAAAGATAAGACATCACAAACATGGATTAGAACTGGATCAGTATTGAACAGAAGACGTGTGATATGATCATTGTGTGTGTTTGTGTGTCTGTGTGTGTGTGTGTGTGTGTGTGTGTGTGTGTGTGTGTGTGTGTGTGTCTCTCTCTCTCTCTCCTGCAGGCAAAGGACAAACGTGGCTGGACACTGAACAGTGCTGGCTACCTATTAGGTCCCCGTAAGTACACACACACACACACACACACACACACACACACACACACACACACACACACACACACTGCAGCAGTAATCAGCTGTTGTCCAAAAACTCACTTTAACACATCTGGAAATGTAATTTGGGACAACGCGTCTTGCTTCCAACATGTCCAAAAACATTTCTCTGTCATATCCTGAAAACATGTTACACATACACAGCTTTCCCAACACGTGTACTTTTTTATTTTTAACCTAATGTTGATTATTTTGGTGACTATTACAGTAATAGAGATTATTTTCATGCAATGAATATACATGTCCTGTAACATCAGGCTTTTCCTCACATCGTTTCTACAAATGTTTCATTGAAAGTTTGGCTCATAGCAGTATACTGCATATTGACATGGTGCAGTTTTATTTTATCTATACTAACCTGCTATGAGAAATGAATAACCAATATATCAATATATATATATATATATATATATATATATATATATATATATATATATATATATATATATATATATATATATGCGTTGGAGAGTGTGTGTATATATATATATATATATATATATATATATATATATATATATATATATATATATATATATATATACACTCACCAACACATACTTTAATTAAAATAGAAAGAAACTAAAATACAACATTATGTCTTGGACTGTACTCGACATATCGATAAGTTGACTGAATCGACAGATGTGTGTGCTTTGAGTGATTGTTAAGACTAAATAAGAGTAATATTAATGCAGTCCATTTATCAGCTGTAAAACTGAGTTTCTCCACAAAGAATCATGCAAAAGCATCACTTTAAATCTTGGGTTTAGCAGAGATGTGCTCACAAGTTTCCTACAAATAAATCATTTAGCCTGAAAAAGTATAAAAAATGACTAAATGGACTAAAGAAATCTTAGTTAACAGAGACCACCAGCGATTAGTCGACTTATCGACTCAGACAGGGCAGCCACAGTTATGTCCACGAAATTAGTGGATGGAAGAAGGTTTGGAGGTTTTCGTGATAGATCAAATGAATCAACAATTTTACCACATTTTAGGGATGAAATAATGAAAATCTTTACCAAAGGCCGAGCTAGGAGTAGAGCCAGGAGTGACGCACTCTACTGTTAAAACAGATAAATAAAATAAATGGGGCTTTGAAGGCTGTAAACCAATCTTCAGACTGAAACACATAGAAATTGTGTTTAGAAAAAAGTGATGCATTGGCAATTTGGCATCAAAGTCTCAGCAGATTACACAGCACAGGAGGAATGTGAAGCATTCAGCATTCAAAAGCTCAGGTGGAGTTAATAAAAGTAATGAACCTCTCCGTAAGTTTTAAAGCTGCATTAGTTGATATTTTCTGCTCACCTGGGGGCAGCAGAACAAGTTGAAAATACATTTACATATGACCATTTTCCAAAGCTGAGAAGGTGAACGTGTTTCCAAACGGTTGCCTACAGTATTCACACATCCAGCAGACACAGAGCAATATTAGCATCTAGTTGGAGTCCTGTTTGTGTCACCTGATGAATGTAAGTTCAATATTCATTCTCTCTGTTCTGTCCATCCAATAAAAATGTTTACAGATCAAACAAATGAGATATTACGTGTTAATCAGTGCTCTGGATTTATTTACCTTTGGACAGAGCCAGGCTAGCTGTTTCCCTCAGTCTCTATGCTAAGCTAAGCTTCATATTTAATAAACAGATATGAGGAATGTATCAATCTTCTCATCTAACTCTCTGCAAGAAAAGGAATATTTCCCAAAATGTCACATTTAGTTTGAATATAAAGATATTGATGAGTGTAGCTTTAAAGGTTCAGTACTCAACATTCAGAAGATAAAGATAGCAGCAATAATTAGTGTCTATGTGAAGATATGATGGAGTAATGGCGTCCTTAGTATTTTAGTGCATGTGTGTGCCTTGTGCGTCGGTATCAGACACGGGGGGTGTGACAAAGGGTTTTTGACGAGTCGGGGGAACAGTCTGTGAGAGCCACGTGGAAGCAATCCTGGCCCACTTATTTTCAGTACTTCAAGTACAGCCCCTTTAATCAAAGTGTGTATGGGGGGAGGATAGGAGTTTTAGTTCCAGACACTGAGTAAACGTGTTTATTGTTAAATAATGACCTTATACACAACTAGACCATATTACTAATCCAATCTCTTTGAATGCTCGCTTGGTTTTTGAGCTCACCTGTACAGTTTTTTACACGGCTCAAGCTCATCTTCTGTTTCTCATCTCTGTGTCAGATAATTCAGTTTCATGTAAAGATAGCGTCATTACCATGAAGACTGGGTATCCAGATGTGTGTGCGTGCATGCATGCATGCATGCATGCATGCGTGTGTGTGTGTGTGTGTGTGTGTGTGTGTGTGTGTGTGTGTGTGTGTGAAGCCCAGGTAAAGGTTGCTCCTGCCTCATCCTGTGTTTCAGGTCGTATTGATCACCTAATTCAGATAAAGGATTCTCCCAGTGCCAGAGGCAGAGACGAGCTGGTCACTCAATGTAAGATAGAAATGTACGGCCGCTGCAGGGCCTTGGTGTCAGGCCACGAATTGCTCTGTTCAACGCATCCCGCCTCTTAGCTGCTTCTGTCACCCGTCAGGCGAGGACGTGCGTCTTCCTGCTGCTGTCTGTGTGCTTACACATGCAAACATTGCTTTTGTCTCGCTGCGCTATAAGCCAGGACATTCATGTTGATCTCTCCGTGAGTGTCTGCTGGGTTAGGAAAGGTGAGACTACACTGTGTTTACGTGCAGTGGTTAGTTGTAATATGAACAAACACTAGCTTAGGTGATTGTATTAATGTTAATAATTGGATTTTATATGGATGAAGCTGCCAGTGAAGGGTACTTTCCAGTCATTTTGCTAAAGAAAAGTTTTTTTATATCAGAAATATGGGTTTCTTACAACTAAATTGCCCAAAAAATAACATAGATGCATGCATGCATGTTGTATGGAAGCCATGCAACATTCTTTGCAGGTAAAATTAATGATTATTTCCATTGAATTTTGGGTGTTTTATTCAATTTCATAGCATTTGAAAAATGTTTTTAAATGTTTTATATAAACCAGTCTGTGATTCACTCATTATACCTAATTTTTGAGTTAAAAAAGCAGAAAATATGATGACTAATAGTTAAGATCAGAGAATGTTGTCATTTAAATTAGGTTTATTGACCATGAATAAAAAAAAAAAATGTTGAAAAAAGGGACAAAATCATCAAAAATAGCAACATAAATGTCAGGAAAAGCTCCAAAAAAAGTTAATTTTGAATTTTGACCTGGAAGGACAACAAGTTAATGGTTGACAGGAAGACAACACGAGGGTTAAGACTTTTTGGAAATATGCTTGTTTACTGATTTATCCGATTAGAAGAGCAAGATCACTTTCAACCTTGTGTGTCCAGTAGGCTGCAGAGAAACACGTTCAGGCCAGTGTCAGACAACATTAAGGCTCTCTACAGAGATAGACCTATTTGTTAAAGAGTAAGATGCTTTTAGTTTAACATGAAACATTTCCAACAGCGCCATTGCGCAACTGTGTGTTTCCACATGTAAATGAGTGAATTAAGGGTTTATTTCAACCAAACCAGAGTGGTGATTGTTGGAAGAGTGTAAAGACGAACTAAGACGCTTGTGTCAAATATTAGCTTCATGCCAGCACGGGAAGAACATGTGACAGCAATAATCATTCTACACTAAGCTAGAGAAGAAATGTGCTCTGGCTACACTGCACGCATAACATTGTTACATAGCAGCCTATTGACCCTCTCTGAAACAACTGGCTCTGCTGTCATTTTGAGAGAAAAACACCATCAGTTGTGGCTTGAATCCCTGCTGCCGTTTGATATTATTCTATTATTATTCTATAAAAATGTTCCACCTTGACTCTTTACAGTAGTTTGCTAATTGACATTACCAAGGAGCATTTTTCCATGGGGGTCCTTTAGATGTTAGAACCGATACATAAATTATAATTGAAATTAGTGGAAGTTTATATGCTACATACGTGATTATAAAACACATCAGGATATATCAAATTAAATGTAGAAGGGCACATAGAGACCGGCGGAGCAGTTTATACTTGAAACACAAAAACATGAAAATACATTATTTTCCCTCCTTGTGGATCACTCCAATGTCATGTATTTTAATTGGGCTTATAGTTCAACGCACACACACAAGCAGTGCAGGGGTAGCAGCTCAAGCACTACTTTAGCTAATGAGAAAGACGTTAAGATGAGTCAAACACTTCCAGATTTAATGTGCTGTCTCTTCAGTCACTCATAATGTAAAGCTGTGGAAAGAGTGTGTGAACTTAAGATGACACATACTTGTAAAGACTGGTGAGTAATACTGCAAAGTGAAAGACAACAGATAAGGTAGATTTAGTTTCTGTACTTCGTGAATATACATTTTTTTCATTAATGTATGTTATTAGCAAACAGACAAAAGATTCAAAGTGAGCACCAGTTTGTATTATTATTATTAGAGTCATGGTGCTAAGCATCTTAGCAACTCTCCCTGGCTCGTTTTGTACACAAATACAAACTAGTATGAAGATATAGCAGAATGGAAAGTAAAATAAATATAGACATATAACGATTAATAACGCTTTGACACACTGTAAAAATTAAGTACAGACATTTTTTTCTGCTTTCCATCATTGTTTGGATTAGGGAATAGTCACAACTTGGAAATAGTTTCAATTCTTTTTTATTATGCAGCAGTTTGCAGTCGTCACGGTTAAGTAACTCACTTTGCTTGTGCATTATTTTATTTTATTTGAGATTCATCATTATTATTTGAATGCATTTCATTGTCTGTTAAAACCGCAG
The DNA here is from genome assembly GCA_023566125.1 of Zingel zingel. Lineage (NCBI taxonomy): Eukaryota > Metazoa > Chordata > Actinopteri > Perciformes > Percidae > Zingel > Zingel zingel. The sequence continues at coordinate 26,389,375 of CM042320.1, forward strand.
TCCGTCCTATTTTAGATGTGCTTTTTTATTTTCTTTGTTGGTCAAATCTGTTTTACTGCAATTCCGTGAGCCAAGCCCTGCAGCTGGTCCGTAAAAAGTTTGGAAATGAACCAAACAATTACAAACCAAACACCATGCTGAAATAACCAAGTGTACAACAATGTCCTTCAGATCTTCTTACGATTATTAGGTAGAGGGGTGCCATATGTGCACTGTGTACGTATGTGTGTCTAATGTATGATGCTTCTGAAACAGTGCCATATTTAGGACATGTGTGCGTTCTCTGTTGTTATTATGTTAATGTATAACGACCACAGTTCAAGCTTGGTAAAGTCAAACCATTTTTCGTTTGTCAAGAGATATTTCCAGTTCAAGCAAATATTAAAGAATTTTTTTCACAGCTGAAATATGGGAAAACCCAGAGCAGCTGGGAAAAAGAAACATGAAAATAACAGCTTTAACTACACAGCTGTAATACTTTAGTCAAGTTGAACTGTAGTTTAACTGTTGGTCATTTGGAGTGAGTTGAGCTTAGGGCTGCAGCAGTGCCCCGTTTGCTGTTTGTGTGACTGTGATCACTCCTCACTGTCCAGATGGAATAGATGGACACAGGACACTTGGAGACAAGCCGGGTCTGGCTGGCAAGAGGGACATGGGCCAGGAGGAGGACTTCAGAACGGGTCTGTCTCCCTGTCCGTCTGTCTGTCTGTGCCTGTCTGGCTGTGTCTGGCTGTGTGTATGTCTGTGTGTCTGTCTGTGTCTGTCTGTCTGTCCGCCTGTGTCCGTGTGTCTGTCTGTGTGTCTGTCTGTCACACACAGAAACAGGATGATCTTCTACTATTAAAGAGAACCTCTGTGATTTTGTTCTGCATCCCCTTCAGCTAAGTTCCCACTACAAGACTTTCAAAGTCTCCAGTTTGCTGTACTGTTCCCATGACACAACTTGCTGTCTCGACAACTTGAATTGAATTGGCAAGAAGTTTGCTGGATGTTCACCGGATGCTAACGTAGCACAGTGATGGGCTCGGGTAGGCTTCAAACTCATGATGTGAGCGATACTGGAGAAACATTGGAACGGTCCAACATTTAAAAAATTCTGCTCTGCGCGCCGTCCAAAATCCTCCCGCTCCACTCACATGCTCTGACGTGCAACAACAACTTTGGTCAGTGTTGAAAATCCAACGTATACAGTAAAGTACAGGCGACCGCTCCCCCATGTTTCCCCTCAGCCCAGGTCTTGATCTCTCATTGGCTGCAGCTCCCCGGCAGAGTCCCCGACAGCTGCAGATATTTAGCCTGCTACATATCTGGAATGTGTCTGTGAGGCACCATGGTGCCTCTTGTCTCGCATCTTTTAAACGGTTCACACATCGCCAACACAGATTTCCCTCCGATATGGGACTTTTGTCTTAGAGCTCCAAAACCTGTCAGTGAGCGGAAAATCAGGGCTAAAGTCATGTAGTGGGAACATGCCTTTAGTGACACCCTATAGCAACTTTGTTTGTTTCAGTTTTCTTTCACATTTCACATGTCAGTCATGTTGAAGAATTGTTAAAGGGTGCTTTAAGATTCCTCCTTGGATGAAGATATCTCGGTATCTGGAGATTCATTTCCACCTATGTTGTTACCAGAGCTGCTGTGAAAGCTCACAGTGTACTGTCAACTTCAGACAACATGACAGCTGGCTGCACTTTGTTGCTTTGCCTCCACAGGTGCCCTGAGAATAGGAGATGGAGATATCATCCACACTGTCATTGACTTCCTGTCATATCTAAAGCTGAAAGGTATGCTGTTTTATCTAACCTGAAAGTGAGCCTGTTCAAGGCCTAAGAGTGCTTCGGAAGGCTACAGTATGCTGATGGGAAATCTAACGCTAACAATCTTCATTATACCCCACACTACAAACGTGTTAGATGGACTAACATACTGACAATTCTGCAATAATCTTGGAGAGTTTCAGTTCAGCAGCCTATCTTTATGTTTGCACAGGCTATTACTTTAGCTAACGATATAGAAAGTCCCACAATAACATTAACTAACTAGGCGATGGAGGCAGCAGTAGAGCAGCAACTCCTGTGTTCTGCGAGGTAAAATGACGATAAATGATGTTTTTGTCCAACAAGTCTAGTGGCTTTGAAGAGAGCAGAGATAACAGGTTCAGTTCCCTGTCATAAAGGGCTGTCTGACAGCAAGGTAATGCAGATTTTAAACCAGCTCTGTGTCCTGGCAGTGTGTGCAGACGAATGGCTTCCCACCGTGGCACCAGCTATCAATTTCTTAGTTAAAGCGGAGTGAGAATTATTGTTCAGAGGAATTAGACATCATAGCTATGGTATGTGGTTACAAACCAATCAGATTGTTTGATTTAAGCTTCCTGTTTTATATATATAGTTATATTTGGTAGATATTGATGGGATGGGAAGTATATGATAGCACTGAGGATTGTGATTGGTTGAACTGTCAAACTTGTCTGACATCTACATCTGTAGTAATTTTCTCTCTGTGTCTGTGTGTGGTTACAGAGATGGGAGCCTTGGACAGCCTGCCTTCCTCTGTGACATCAGACGAACTGGCCAATCCCTGATGCGTCTGCCTCTCTGCAGTTCATCTCCATGTACACAAGTCTTTGTTTCTGCTGTCCCAGCTACCACTGCCCTTAAAACGTCACTTCACTGTAGATCCATTCACACTCTGATGCTGGATGTGTTCCGGTACCAGAGATCGGATTAAACTCTTTGATATTGAATGTCATCCATTACAAAAGTCAAATCTTTCTGCTCTCCTGTATAAATAAAATGTTATATCCACTGAAGGTCAGTGAGTGTCTACTGACTGTAGATGGATCTAGGTAATCAGAAACCATCAATGTATTATAATCTTAATATAGTGTAATTGATTTAATTGGATGGAGTGAAATAAATAAACAAATGGCACTGGACTCAACGAGCAACTTGAATTTGTTTCATTCATTAGTCACCGTCACTAGTCACAGTCGCAGTGTTTATCACTTTTCAGCTGCAATTGAGTTAAAAAAAAAACAATTAACCCCAGCGGTTCATAATACTGTAACATGTCTGAATTCAACAGTGAAGTTGTATGAGTTGCTTTATTGATTTGTTAAAAGAAGGAGCACCAACAAGAACAGATCTTTTACAGATTATCTTTGCTGCGTTAATTAAAAATTGTCTTGTATATACCACATTTGTTTGAAAACATGAGTACTTGTGTTTTGATGTTAACTGTATTTAATGTTTTGTTAATGTTTGATATTGTAATATAGTACTTGCAATTACTGTTCTCTTCACACTTTGGGTTCATAAAGTTCCTGAGTAATATTATCTTGACCATCAAGAAAGATATCTTTGCACAGGTCATTGAAATTGATTTTAAAAAGTAAAGGGCCAATAATAGATCCTTGTGGCACACCTTGAAGAAGTGTGGACCTTTTGACATGTAACCATCAATAACTACAAAATGTTCTCTGTCAAATTTAACAAACCAGTTAAGAACATCCTGAATTCCATTAAAGCTTAAATATAATGTTATAATCAGTCTTTTGTGAGGTCCAAATTAAAAATGTGTTATATAATTTGAACAATTTCAGCAGATCTATACTGACGTTTATACAGGGTGTTGATTCTCGTTAAATAAACCAATTTTTTCAGAACCTTTGAAAACAGAGTAATATAGAGATTTGGTGGTAGCTAGTAGGCTAAGTGTTAAGTTGTTAATAAACCAGTGTGCACTGCTTTGATCATATGGAGCAGATTATTGATTACAATGCTACACAAATTGTTTAACCTCACCACAGTAAGATGTCTCCAAGATAGTCCTTAAAACCTTTATGGTTATTATCTGTTAAGACTGGAAAGAACAATCAGCAGTCTCGAAACACTCTGCTCTTAGGTCATTTGGGATGGGTCATTAGTGTGACAGGGTGATGCAGGCTTGTGTACATTCAGATGCTGGAAATGATCGCATATCCATTGATGGACATCTCTTGTTTAACTAGCTGAGAGGAATCATTGACTGTTAACAGGAAGATATATTTGTGTTTCAGCATAGCAGTGATTATAAGTATATATATATATATATATATATATATATATATATTAAGTATTACTTTTAAAATAAAAAGTGGGCCGAGTACTGATCCCTGTGGAACATCGTATTTGACCTTAGAGCATAACCTCTGACCTCTCAGTAGTTTTCAGTCCCGTTATTTTATTTACCAGAAGCAACATTTGTAGTAGTAGCACAAATAGAAGTGATACTAATAACACACTTTATCTGTATGACACATTTTAAAACGAAGGTACCTAGTCTTTACAGGGAGAAAGAGTAAAAAGGCCTTTAAAAAAGTGTTTGAAAGCCAAAGTTACCACCTGTGGCAGCCTGAGGTTACGATCCCACTTTGATAATAACCAGTACTGAGAAACACAGTGAAGGGCCCCGTCGGTATCTCAGGCTGCATTCTGCCTCAGAACAAACCAACATGTCCTAAATGTAGTGGTGTCCCAATGATACATCTATTTCATTAGATGGTTAGTTATCACCATCTAGTGGACAAATAGTAAAACTACATCATCTGATGTGTTATTTCTCGGACACTGCCTGGGTTTGCGACACTTGTTAGACTGGTATTGATTTGCCACACTGTTATTATATATAGACTCTGATGATAAAGTTGACTTCACAGTCTGTGGCTTTTTTTGCCGAAATGTAGCTTTACTTTTCATAACCTGTGGCTTTATTTTATCATTAAACTCCAATTATGCAATGACAGTTATTAAGAGTTTTATCTGACTTTAGTCAACATGTGACTTTACATTTCTTGTGCTGTATCTGTCCCTGTCAATGATCCTACCTCCTATAATGCACCCAGAGGTCCTGATATCAACGCACTGACATCAAGATGGTGAAAGTATCCAATCACAACACGACTTGGAATGAAAGTAAGAAGTACCCGTCATGTGGTATAATTAATGAGCCAATCACTTGCTGTCCTGAAGGAAAGTATCAACAGGCCAATCAGGAGGACAGAAAACAATTATTTGTATGATACTTAATAGCAAAAACATATTTTCACAAACATAAAATCAAAACTAAAGCTTCAACATGACTCTAAAGATTGTTTTGCTGTTGTAGCAAGCCTCTAATATTTAAAAAGCAATAATTTTTACTATTTATATTAAACTCATGTGAAAAGGCAGAAAGCTATTGCAATTCATAGTTAATTTATATGTAATATAAAGTTTAAATTGTTCAGCTGGTTAATGACTTGCGTGTTTTGTGATTAAAGCGTTCCCAAATGATCTTGATTCTATTCAAGTGCTGTAAAAACCATAAACTCAGAACATCCAGTTTCATCTAGAACTTTCCCAATTCTCTGTCTTTGGAGCAGCTTCATATCTGACATCACTCATTTCAGTTTTAAGCACCATGGATTTTGGGGAAAAGTTGTTCCTGTTTACTCATATTTGACATGCATACATTTTAACTACATTTCCTATAATCTCAAGCCACCTATAATCTCCCTGAGCCCCCCTGGAAGACATATATAAAGGAATACTGCTGTTAATATACAATCATCAATACATAATTAAATGACTCATATCGTGTTACATGATCACACAGATCAAGAAATAAGCAGTCAAGAGTTTTCATTCAAAACATTTAAAAAACACAGCAAGCAAAAAAAGTAAATATATAAATATAAATATAAAACACTATATACACATCATTTTAGTTGTCGTCTTTCTGCTCTCTTTCGTCGCTGGTTCTCATTCCTCGTCCTGCCGTAGCTCTTGTAAAGAGCAGCTGTAGAAATGCCCCCTCTCTTCTCTGTCAGCCACTGCTCCACAGTCCTCCTCTCCGGGTCCACCTGGGAGCAGAAAGGTCTGGTCTTCCTGAAGATGCTGTGGCCCGTGGCTTTCAGTGTGCACTGGCCACACAGTTTGCAAGTCCGCAGTTTGGGGAGGCGGCAGACAGCCTGCCTGCATGGCCTTCCATTTCTTCTCCAGCCTCCATCTGGTGGTTCTGGGAATCCACGTCTTCATCCACTGCTGCACCGTCATATGTCCTCCTGCCACCCGCTCAGAGAACTCATTTCCTCTGAAGGTGACGTAGCCTTTGTGACCTGCAGGACCATCACAGAGGGGGCATTTAGCTACCGGCTCCTCCTCCTCCTCCTCCTTCATCTCCTCCAACTCTACCTCCACCTCCGAGCTGCCAGTAGGCTGGGCTTCAAAAGAAGTAAACAGAAAATAAGTCAGTTAACAAAAACAAGAAAAGTCACACAAATTAAAACTACAGCGGCAAGTTAAGGCTGATTCATGCTTCTGCGTTAAATCGACGTACGTAGGTAGGTGGAGATACCGACCCTACGCCGTAGCCTGACGTCACCTCTCCAGAAATGTAACTACACGTCACGGCGACTAGAGCTGGGCAATATATTGATATTATATTGATATCGTGATATGAGACTAGATATTGTCTTAGATTTTATATATCGTAATATCATAATATGGCATAAGTGTTGTCTTTTCCTGGTTTTAAAGCCTGCATTACAGTAAAGTTATGTCATTTTCTGAACTTACCAGACTGTTCTATTATTTGCCTTTACCCACTTAGTCAGCGTTGCCTTCATGGACACACACACACACACACACACACACACACACACACACACACACACACACGTAGAAGTGTTACTTGACCATGCATGTCAACGTCCAGCTGGTCAGAAAGCATCTAGATATCTTAATCTACTTTTTCTTCAGTGTTTAAGGCAGCCAGACTCAGAGTCTATACTATTACCCAGACACAACCGTCTGAGTTTGTGCAAATCCGTCCCTAAGTGTAGTATGTAGGTCTTCACCCGATCCCGGTACACAACGTTAAGAAATCTCCTGGCAGCATCCAGCACCATCTTGATTCTTTCTGATTTTCCCTGTACATGAGGGCGCTCTGCCATAACTTGAAGTCACTTTGAACAAAAACTCCTCTTTATTTCACTTTTAAATCCTTTCGTATCCTCATTTGTAATGTCGCGCAGCTGGCTCCATATTCTCCATCCCATTGCTACAGCTAGTGTACCATACAAGACTTCATATTTCTCCGTTTTCGACACTTCGCCAACGAAGTTAACGTTATCACTGCCTAACGTCATCCCAATATTCAAATCTTACCTTTTCTCTTTTGAGATTCGAGGACTCGAGAGGTGCCCTCTCCTCTTCCTGCCCGCTGCTTAGCAGCCACTGGTGGTCTTGCAGCATGAAGGGTCTGCTCTACTGTGAAGTCAGCCAACGGTGGCATAGGACACACGTGTGACCACGTCTGGTTTTCAAAAAAAAATGTCAACAACTTATTTTGAAAAGGACCACATTTGTCCTTTCCAGAGAACGTCTAACTTTGATTTCCGCTGCTTCCTTGGGCTGCAGCCATGGCTCAGGTGGTAGAGCAGCTGCCTAACAATCGGAAGGCTTCTGGTTCGATCGGCCCTGCGGTCCCATGTTGAAGTGTTCTTGGACCCCCGGATTTCTCCCATGCTGCGCCATCGGTGTGCGATTGTGTGTGAATGTTTATCTGAGAAGCAGGTGCCACCTTATATGGCAGCCTCAGCCACCAGCGTGTGAATGGTGCCTGTATGTAAAAACGCTTTGAGTAGTTGTTAAGACTATAAACTACAGAATCTACTGGAACTACAGCCTTCTGTTGGCTGAGAAAGGGTTTGATCCCACGAATCACTGTTTATGGCTATGTTTTTCTGTTAGTTTTCTGGTTCACACTACAATAACAAGAAAACAGCATATGCTTTCTCTTTTCATTAACTGTAAATATTAACAACAAATGGAGGTTCCCACTAAAAGTTAATAAAAAAACAATAATCTACCAAATAATATTACATTTGATTTAGCACAAAGTATGTCACAAAGTGTATCATATAATATCCAAATCATCACCAACTTGCACAAATTTGCACAAAGTCTTTAATTCTCACTGAGATTTGCTTATTTTATTTATCCATATTTCGGTTTTTCATTGATGTTACAATGTATTGTTGTGACTATCAGCCTAGGTGAGGATCTTTCCAGCCTGATCTTTCTCACACAGCCAGCGGCGCTTGGCTCCACAGGGGGCGTCGTTCCAGCTGGCCAGCACTGGGTTCTCGTGATACATCTCCACACAGTCCTCCACGTTGTTGGGACCACCACCATCCGGCTGGCCAGACTGCCAAAATCTAAATGACAGTGGTCAGAGAGATGCAGTTTGAATAGTCATGGTGTGACAGTATGACGCTTCGGGAGCCTTTGTCACCAACAAATCAGGTGTTTAGAGGAATGGTAACAAATATAGACATATATTTGTCCTGACATGTCAGGACTGACCTAGTGTCCATGTGTATGTGTCACCTTAAAGTTCTCATATTGTGCTTTTTGGCTTTTTCCCTTTCCTTTATTGTGTTATATATCTTTTTTGTGCACGTTATAGGTTTACAAAGTGAAAAAGCCCAAAGTCCACCCCAAAGGGACTTACCATCTCCAACAGAAAACACTGTTCACAAACTGCTCCAAACAGCTCTATTGTAGTCCAGCCTTTACTTCAGAGACAAACATGCGTCACTTTGTAACACACGTTATAATGCTCGCCTAGCTGCTAGCGTGGCATGCCCTCATACTCTGCTTCTGACTGGCTAGTAGTCCTTACCAAGGTACTGACAGGGCACGCTCTCATACTCTGCTTCTGACTGGCTAGTAGTCTTTACCTAGGTACTGTCAGGGCACACCCTCATACTCTGCTTCTGACTGGCTAGTAGTCTTTACCTAGGTACTGTCAGGGCACGCCCTCATACTCTGCTTCTGACTGGCTAGTAGTCCTTATCTAGATACTGTGCATGTGCAACAGAAGTGTGATGTCTCACTCTGTAGCAAAAACAAAAAAAATATGGTGTTTTTTGAAAAATAAACCACCTAAACCTATACTGATATAACCTCTAAATACAATTATGAACCTGAAAAATTAGCATAATATGAGCACTTTAAGACCTAAATCCCCATTTCCCCCTCCCAAGTGTGTAACAAAACAAGGAAATAAAGTGAAACACAACACACATTCACTGTTAGGTATGTTTGTCTGTTTCAGATCCTGTCCAAAATGTTTGACCTGTCACTATCTCTATAGCCATAGACTACATTTATTACTTTGCAACTGAAGTCTTGAATCAACCTGTCTAGCAGAAAAATATAGAGTTATTCTAAAATCCTTACGGTTTGGTCAACGCAGATCCATCCACCCATTTCCACCCAGGGATTTCAGTTGTGTTATACAGACCGATCCAGAACAAGAGATACGCATCCCCATCCAGACGGTACAAGGCCCTCTGTGTATTATATAGAAAATGTAATGATATGACTTCAACATCAAGAATGCAAACACCCCAAACAACCAGACAGAGATTTCATGTACCTGTTCCTGTTCGCTGCTGATCACCACCAAGTCAGCACCTTTACTCTTACAGTATTCCCTGCTGTCCTCCCAAGTCTTCTGCTCAGTGGAGAGGAAGTAACATCTGGAGTTGATCTTCCACCACCCTGCTGGACACTGCTCTGGAGGACCAAAGTCACACATCACAAATGAGACTCGGAGGCATCAAGCAGGAGCTAGAAGTACAACTTTGACGATGAATTTATTTAAAGACAAATACATATTTGATTGTGTATCTCTGACCATAACACATATTGTAAATACCTACATTACAGCTATAAAACTATAAAATCACGTGTAGGTAGAAGTAGGTAGCAGGAGACGTCACAGGGACCAAACTGACAAAAATAGAGGAAGAATGAGAGAGGAAGAAATTAAGAGGAAGTAAAGTTAAGGTGAGAAGACTTAAGGCCGTTACAGACCAACCAGACGGCCGACTGTTGGCAGAAAAGGCAGTCGGACTGATCAGTCTCCCCGAGTTGGTCAAAAAAAGTGCCTCGGAACACACCAAAGCGACCAATATGTCTCCATAACAGCAGGCGGTGCTAATCTGTATTGTGGCCCAAAAAATGAAAACTGGCAGCTGATTGGACGAGTGTGTCACGTGGGTCTGGCTGCTGCTTCCGAATTTTTGATTTTTCAACCAGCCATTAATGGCGACTCATTCAGAATACAATCTCATATTATACTAAAATAGTTCACCGAAACGTGTTTCTGAAAACATTTTAAGCGAGAAATAGGCCGTGCAGTTGCTGAATCTGTCTTCATTTCAGATCAACAAAGCTCTGTTTAAAAGATTTTCATCAGGTTTTGAGAGGCTTAGTCACGCTCATCCCGCTTGCCATTTCCGGGTGAGGACGGCACGGAACACACCGAACAGACTCGAGTCACTGACCTCGCCAGACTGTCCAACGGCCGATTATCGGCTCAGTGTGTAGTTGCCTTTAGCCTGATCCATTCTCACCTGTCTCCAGATTAGTCCTCAATCTGTCCCTCTCCTCCTCCAGGTCCTTGATCATGTTGGTGAGCTCAGTGTTTCTGTTTTCCAGCAGGTTTGTGTCTCGCGTCAAAGCGTTGAATCGTTCTTGTAATCTGTTGCACTGACCAGGCAAATAAGTTGTGTTGCAGTCCGAGTGGGTAGAGTATACTGATAGGATATACATAAAAAATATACATTTTAAATGTATATTTAAATTTTTTTTAATTTAAAAATTTAGGTTTAGTTTGATTGCAAAACAGCTTTGATTGCAAAACAGCTGCGCAAAGGTTTTGACAGCAACATGTGAAGTTACATCACTGAGCCTTTGAACTTGCAATATGGTGGTGCTATTGATGCAACTGTCTTCGCACATTTTAACTTACACAATATGAAGAAACCATACTCACATGTCAGGCGTAGAGAAATATTGAGAATGGCTTGTATGACGCACAGCAGCCCAAAGCTGAGGAGAAGCACCTGGCAGAGTCTTCTCTCTGCAAAACCAACACAGACTCACCAACAAAAATGTATAACCACTCTGGCAGCCATGGGAGGCTACCATGTGCTGTTGACACATTAAAATAATAATAAATTAATTCTACTTTTAGTAAGATTAGCAAGTAAATTAACCAAACTAACCAACCTACATTAGCATGCTAATGGTTGGCTGAATGGAGAGTTACATATAATTACAACTTGGGTCTTTTTTTTCAAGCTTTGGCTGTCTTCTCTGGCAGTTACCCCCAATACGGCAAGAAACAGGATCACTGTTATGTAACAATATATGTACATCAACGGACTTTAACACTAGAGCTCACTAGAGCTGCAATGGTGAATCACTTAGTTGTCAACTATTAAATCAATCGCCGATTATTGGATTATTTGGAAATCGATAAATCAGTTTAAGTATTTTTTTATGAAAAAACAGTAAAACTTCTCTGATTCCAGCTTGTTAAATGTGAATATGTTCTAGTTTCTTCTCTACTCTGCGACAGAAAACTGAATATCTTTGAGTTGTGGACAAAACAAGACATTTGAGGACGTCATCTTGGACTTTGGGAAACACTGATCCACATTTTCACCATTTTCGGACATTGTAGAGACCAAACAAAGAATTGATTCATCGATGAAATAATCGACAGATTAATCGACAATGAAAATAACTGTAAGGTAGCCCTAGTGTTCACTTCCTGAGCCTCGTGTGTGTTCATGTAAATGATGCAATGAAAACACTTTGGTTAAGACTCGGCAAAGATCGTGGTTTTGATGAAATATTTAACAGTAAACACTTTTTCAGTATTGAAGGACAGGATTGTTGGGCCATGCCACTAGTGCAGCTTAAAACACTTGATAGAGTACAATAAGTAGAACTGTGTTGTTTAACAGTAGGCTACACATAAACCATCCACTGATAAAGTTTATTACCTGTTTGATTCGCATCCCCACTGCCTTTCTGCTTTGGTCTCGGTGAGTCATTAACGTAATGAGATTCCTCCATTTGCTGCATCCTCTGCGTCTGCTTGATATTTGGTGAGAAGTCAGGTTCAGCGTGGTCTGAGCAGTTAACTGTGATTCCTCTTTTTGTCCCTGTCTTCGTCAAGAGTGAGCTAAAAAATCCATTACTTCACAGTTAACAGATTAAGTAAGAGGTCGGATAGAGGAAGAAACTAGTTGATTCATTTCACACTGAAATCTATTTTGTGAAAACTAATCTCTAAATCATGCCATTACCTCATCTCCTGTTAACCTTTGTACATACTATATGTATTTTTATTCTACTTCATGCATCTATGGGAAAAGTGTAAAAAATGGTATTGAATAGAAATGAGCACAATCCTCTTTATTACTGTTTGTACTCTGTCCTGTAGAGTCAGTATAGATGTGCCTGCATCTATAGGTTAGGATGCTTTACTGTGGCTGTTTTAGTTCATTTTCATATTAGTTTTAATTGTTAACAGTGGGCAGCTTAATAAGTGGTCGATAATAAAATAATTAAAAAAATATATATTATTATTATTATTATAAAAGCAGACATGAGCCAGAGTGTAAGGATTTGTAGACAGAGAAAACAAACTGAGTAATGATATACATCGTGTTAGGTGAAACTGTGTCTATTAAAAACACATACATGACACTTCCACATATGTGCATCACCAAATAAAGCATCAGTCATACTACGCAGGAAACTGGTACTGGACAACCTGGTTACCAACATTGTACCTTACAAAGACTCATATATATTCTTTATTATTTATATATTTATTCATTCATTTTTTTTTATTTTTTATTATACAACATATCTCAACTTATTATTTAATTTACACTGCATCATATCACTCACAGCTCACTCTCTTGTGTTTGCATATTTTATTAAGTATGATAGAAGTATGCATGTTGCATTTCTGTTTATAAGTGTCAGCTCTTTATCTGTAGGAAGTGGAGTAAGCATTGTTTTCCTGTTTGCGTGCTGTTTGTACATCTGGTCCTAGCTGAAGAAGTAGCTTTGACTTTAACCTACCATATTTACACACTACACCATATGTACAACTGTTAAATTGTTGATGGCATTATACTGTATGTTCCTGTACAGAGTGAATCTTTGTCAAGCTACATAGATAGCTACAAGTTGTGTTGGGTGTGTGATGTTCTCATGGTTTCAAATGCAGTAAATACATTATGATTTCACTTCCTTCCATACTGTGTTAGCCTCACACCTAACTCTGAACATTAGATTTGAAAACTTCCTCTTTCTATTTCTGCTTGTCTTAGTTATGAAGAATGACCCCGGCAGGAGACAGATGAGGGAAGGAAAAGTACTAGTTCAAAAGACCAGACGAAAACAGTTTTGGCAACATTTTCATAACTAATAACCATAATTTAAAATAACCATAAATAATAAAATAACCAAGAGATTTCACTCTGTTGTTGCACACCTCTGCTTTTCATCAGAAAACCAGTCCCAGCTTTGACAGCAGTATTGAAAGTTTGGATTTTTCACCTTAAGATCTCTTAGAGAAGACATTCTGCGTCTCACTTTAATGACTTCTTTAAGGTTTTATCAGTAATCTAAATGTTTACCTTTGTCTTTAGTTTCTATTGTATGTTCAGTGTATAATGTCATATAATCTGTATATTGGTAAACAAATATAAATCTCTATTGTAATCTCTATTTAAATACATTGTCATTAGTACTAAAGGTATTAGAGTAATGCTGTAAGGGTTGTAGTGTAGCCTATAGTTGTGTAATATTAAAAGAGCATTAGGGATGAAAGGATGGTTAACTGCAGTAATTATATTTCACAACATTGTACTGTCTGTATGTGACACATTTTTGTTTACCATTTTTTGTGGAACAAAATGGTATCAATCCAAAACTTGCTGCAATTGCCAAGACATAAATGAGCATGTGAATAACCATAATCTAAGTAGGTGCTTAACCAAAACACAATGTATTACAGATTATTGGCTAGAAAAACTTGACACAGATTGATCTTCATATTCCCAGCCTTGAGCTCTATGTGGCGTCTACTATCGACCTGCCATCTTTAGGGGTATTAACTCGTGTAAAATGGATTTGTCCTTTTTTAGTTTTGTTATTTAAAGTGCCAAATGTAGCTTTACATATTGGGCCATCTTATTTTACTTACCAAAGAGTTTACTACACAAACTAAATGTTTCTTGACAATGAGTTCTACCTATACCCATTTTGCCGAAGTTAAAGGCAATTTGACAATTAAATGTGAAGAGTTAAAAAATAAAACACAGCATGGAAACTTTGGTCAGAACAATGAAGAGTGTTTACATTACCACCAGAGAAACAGGTAATTCATTAGAAATGTAAACTATAACCCTGTTTGGTCAAGATCATAAGTAACAACTTTGACTGTGAATCAAATGAACCAAAAATTGAATTGGAGTGAGGGATTTGATGATTAAACAACAGAAAAAGTCATTAGAGATGAATGAAGCTTAGCTAATTTGATTGTGAGACATCACTAGACAATAAAGGAACCTAAAACTGAAGAACCAATATTACTACAACTTCTCACTAAGTCATCAGTTTGCTGTACTGTTCACACTACACAACTTGCAGTTGTAATTGTGAGTCTTAAAGTTTAGACTACATGACTGAGTGGCGACAGGACTCACTAACTACCAGATGGTTTACCAGTAGGAATCCCAGATGAGTCTGCCTGCTCTCCAAACTATGTTTTGTCACCAAAACATGCAAGAAGTGATTGAGGAAATGACGTAATACCATGCCCAATACAGAATGTATTTTTCATTCAACCTGTATTTATCCTCGAGAGATTATTGACCCTCATTTACAATGTCATCGAGTCAGAACAACAACACAGAAAGCACAAATTCCTCCACAACCATCCTTTTAACTGTACCTTGAGATGTCTTAAAGAGGCTGCCTTCACAACCTAATGACAAAGAAAACAGGTCATAACTTAACCAGTGAGACAGAAATAGACCCCCCTGTGATGTGGCCAGGAGCACACATTCCCCCTCCCACCCATAAACATGTATACATGCATTAAGCAAGCAATAAATCAAAGCATGTATTACATATTGTAGTTTTTTTTTCTTCTTTTTTTCAGCCAAAGCAGTGAACCTCGTTGGACATTTGTTTCTATGTGTTAACAGGTCACTTTACTGCAGTGCAAATAACCAGGCTTCAGATTATCCCACACTGAGCTGGCAAATCCTAAAATGCAGTTTTTACTTGGAAATGATGTGTCTACATGAGCATATCCAGGTTGCTTTTGTGAAGATTTAAATTGTATCAGCAATATATTTACCTTCCTGAGTTTTCTGTCTGGTGGGTTTGGTTATAGAGTTATGGACGGACTTTCATTTCACAGATCCAGTTGAGTAGAGTGGAACATTTTACATCATTCCAGCTGTTTTCTGAATCAAAATTCTTTATTTCCACACAGTCTTCACCGTTCTTATCGTTAGACTCCCTGGAATCCCAGTAGCTGGAAAAAAAAGAGCTTTTATCAGAGAACACAACCCAAGAAGCACAAGATAATGATTTAGTTTGAATGGACCAAATGGAAAAAATTATGATGAAATATTACATCCATAGATAATGTAATCTAATTGGTTCATGCTCCACATTAATTGGTGACAATGAATCTCGTTATCTTGAAACTTTCATGATCTAAACATGGAATATTGTTTGTCTGTTTCCATACAACTATACATTAAGAGTAATGCAACAATTACTTATCATTTTGAGTAGTTATATCGATTGATAGTTAGATCATTGTAATGAAATGAATAGACAATGTGTGTGTTTGTTAGGATGTACATTTTGGTCATTATGAAATGAAGTGTTTTTGTATGTTTTTTGCGAGGTTTGTTTTAATTTTTGGGGGGGTGGGAGTTATACCAAGGTGCTATTTTCCTTTTTTTGATAATTTTCTTTTTGAAAGGAGCGACAGAGTCTTAAGTCGTCCGTAGCAAGCACCGTCTCCAAAATTATCAATTTGGAAGGGACTAAAGTTAACATAGGAGTCCTCTGTTATATAAAGGCATGGCATTGAATTAAATGTCGTTGGATTCACTTCCTTAAATTTAGATATAGCACTACCAGCTGACATCTAGTGTAAAAACTTGTATCTAATGCCGTAAAGTTGGGTAATAAGAATTTGAAAGTTATTAAGAAATGGTCTGATAATAAAGGATTGTGGAAATACTTCCTTGACTTGACTTTCATGTGTGAAAGGAGATCTGCCAACAATTGTGTGGTCATTTCTTCTGTCTTCAGCACTCTCCTGAGTCTTCAGATTGTCTGTCAGAAATCTTGCATTTTTTTTTATTAAGTCCGCCATGTCTTCACATTAATCAGGACAGTATTGGTTCTGTGTTTGCCACTGTTAATACAGTGCACAGTGAGCACGCGATTTTGAGTGCTGTGGTCATTGACAGAGTGTTTTGCAACCTGGCAAATATTACAAAATCCTTCAAACCTTTGCCTGCTGTTTTTCTATTCTATTGACTGAGCGACAGCTTTGAGCATGTGTGTAGAGCAAGTTTAACACTGTATAACTTCTGGTTTCCTTCCATGTTTTCAGTTTTGAACAAAAGGTCAAAGCCCTGTCCAAGTAGCTAACATTGCTCTCCCTGTTCAATGACAGTAGAACAAGAGTGCCCAGCTGTAATCTGTTTCAACCTGATGTACTCTTAGTTTTGTGTGCTGTGGAAGTTTCCGTAGGAACTACATTAGCAAGAATGATATTGGTGGTGTAGAGTGTTGATGATTTGTCAGCATTTGACAGACTAGGAGAGGAGGTGCCATCTGACCACCTCCAGGAAGAGTCAGAGAGTAGTATAGGTGTCTTTTTGTCTGAACAGGAACTTTGCATGCAACATTACCGGAAGCATCTCGGTGTAAGGTCAATGGGGTCTTCTTTCTCAGGTGTTGTTCAACTATGCCTATTCCTGCACAAGTTCGTAAGCTGGAAAGTCCACCACAGTTGAATACATATAGAATTTAGAAATCTGGTTTTAAACCTGCAAACTTCTACTTGTAACTGCTTTACATAATTGTATTTTATTTTGCATCCTTATTATCCAAATGTATTTATCATATAATTTTCCAATTCTGAATGTTTTATTGTCTTTCTATATTTCTTATGCTTTCTGTGTTGTTGTTCTGACTCAATAACATTGTAAATGAGGGTAAATAATCTCTCGAGGATAAATACAGGTTGAATGAAAAATACATTCTCTATTTTGCATGGTATTACGTCATTTCCTCAATCACTTCTTGCATGTTTTGGTGACAAAACATAGTTTGGAGAGCAGGCAGACTCATCTGGGATTCCTACTGGTAAACCATCTGGTAGTTAGTGAGTCCTGTCGCCACTCAGTCATGTAGTCTAAACTTTAAGACTCACAATTACAACTGCAAGTTGTGTAGTGTGAACAGTACAGCAAACTGATGACTTAGTGAGAAGGTGTAGTAATATTGGTTCTTCAGTTTTAGGTTCCTTTATTGTCTAGTGATGTCTCACAATCAAATTAGCTAAGCTTCATTCATCTCTAATGACTTTTTCTGTTGTTTAATCATCAAATCCCTCACTCCAATTCGATTTTTGGTTCATTTGATTCACAGTCAAAGTTATGAAATAGTATAGTTATAATGCCAACAACAATTTAACAGTTGTACATATGGTGTAGTGTGTAAATATGGTAGGTTAAAGTCAAAGCTACTTCTTCAGCTAGGACCAGATGTACAAACCGCACGTAAACAGAATACATATAAACAGAAATGCAACATGCATATTTTTATCATACTTAATAAAATGTGCAAACACAAGAGAGTGAGCTGGGAGTGATATGATGCAGGGGAAATTAAAAAAGAAGTTGAGATAAGTTGTATAAGAAACAAAAACATGGTTCATTTCAGTTGTTAGCCAATTTCACTGATTGTATGTTTTTTTGTGTGGCGTTAACACAGTGATCTGTAAAATGTTAATCAAAGTTTCATTTATATAGCCTACTGTACTCAACTTTCATCTTCAGATTGGAGGCATTTTATTCCATATTTTAAAATCTGATGTAAAAAAAACTATTACTATTATGGTCTTTAGTTAGATTTAGATTTAGTCTTTGTAAGGTACTTTGTTGGTAACCAGGTTGTCCAGTACCAGTTTCCTGCGTAGTGTGACTGATGCTTTATTTGGTGATGCACATATGTGGAAGTGTCATGTATGTGTTTTTAATAGACACAGTTCCACCTAACACGATGTACATATATCATTACTCAGTTTGTTTTCTCTGTCTACAAATCCTTACACTCTGGCTCATGTCTGCTTTTATTGATTTTTTAAATATATACTGTATATTTTTTATTATTTTATTATGGACCACTTATAAAGCTGCCCACTGCTTTATTAAAAAATATATATATATGAAAATGAACTAAAACAGCCACGGTAAAGCATCCTAACCTATAGATGCAGGCCCATTCTCCCATCACAATGTATCACTGACTCTACAGGACAGAGTACAAACAGTAATAAAGAGGATTGTGCTCATTTCTATTCAATACCATTTTCACACTTCTCCCATAGGTGCATGAAGTAAAATCAACAATATATATATATATAGTATGTACAAAAGTTAACGGGAGATGAAGTAATGGCATGATTTAGAGTTTATTGTTGTCACGAAACAGATTTCAGTGTGAGTCAACTAGTTTCTTTCTTACTGTGACATCACACACATTATGAAAGCCAATCACGGTCCAGTTTGCAAATAGAGATTGGAATACACAATCACCATGTGAGACTTCAAACCTCCAGGGACTTTTCAGTGCAGTTGGAGACATTTTTGAACATCTGTACAGGTGAGATTATTAAGTTTCAGTTTACCAGTATTCATAAAATAAATAAATTTTCTGGTCACTTACTTAATCTGTTAACTGTGAAGTAATGGATTTTTTAGCTCACTCTTGACGAAGACAGGGACAAAAAGAGGAAACACAGTTAACTGCTCAGACCACGCTGAACCTGACTTCTCACCAAATATCAAGCAGACGCAGAGGATGCAGCAAATGGAGGAATCTCATTACGTTAATGACTCACCGAGACCAAAGCAGAAAGGCAGTGGGGATGCGAATCAAACAGGTAATAAACTTTATCAGTGGATGGTTTATGTGTAGCCTACTGTTAAACAACACAGTTCTACTTATTGTACTCTATCAAGTGTTTTAAGCTGCACTAGTGGCATGGCCCAACAATCCTGTCCTTCAATACTGAAAAAGTGTTTACTGTTAAATATTTCATCAAAACCATGATCTTTGCCGAGTCTTAACCAAAGTGTTTTCATTGCATCATTTACATGAACACACACGAGGCTCAGGAAGTGAACACTAGGGCTACCTTACAGTTATTTTCATTGTCGATTAATCTGTCGATTATTTCATCGATGAATCAATTCTTTGTTTGGTCTCTACAATGTCCAAAAATGGTGAAAATGTGGATCAGTGTTTCCCAAAGTCAAGATGAAGTCCTCAAATGTCTTGTTTTGTCCACAACTCAAAGATATTCCGTTTTCTGTCGCAGAGTAGAGAAGAAACTAGAACATATTCACATTTAACAAGCTGGAATCAGAGAAGTTTTACAGTTTTTTCATGAAAAAAAATAAATACTCAAACTGATGAATCGAGTTTCAAAATAGTCAATGATTGATTTAATAGTTGACAACTAAGTGATTCACCATTGCAGCTCTAGTGAGCTCTAGTGTTAAAGTAATGTGAAGTATATAAATTGTTACATAACAGCAATCATGTTTCTTGCCCTATTGGACGTCACTGTAGCGATGTCAACAATTAATTTGGGAGTAAGTGACAGAGAAGACAGCCAAAGCTTGAAAAAAAAGACCCAAGTTGTAATTATATGTAACTCTCCATTCAGCCAACCATTAGCATGCTAATGTAGGTTGGTTAGTTTGGTTAATTTACTTGATAATCTTACTGAAAGTTGAATTAATTTATTATTATTTTAATGTGTCAACAGCACATGGTAGCCTCCCATGGCTGCCAGAGTGGTTATACATTTTTGTTGGTGAGTCTGTGTTGGTTTTGCAGAGAGAAGACTCTGCCAGGTGCTTCTCCTCAGCTTTGGGCTGCTGTGCGTCATACAAGCCATTCTCAATGTTTCTCTACGCCTGACATGTGAGTATGGTTTCTTTGTATTGTGTAAGTTAAAATGTGCTAATAATGTGGAATAATTAAAGGTTTTCTTTTAAAAGCTAATGCTAAAGCTAAACTGGATTGCTGGTTAAAATGTGTAAGAAGAAGGTGAAGTTGTAAGTAAATGTGGAAAAGTGATAATTGTTTTAATTAATAAATCTTTAAAAGTTGAATAATAGCCATATAATATGACAGCCAATAACAACTTCACTAAATCATGGTTGTGTGTGTTATCATGTTCCAGAAGTCTTCCACCCCCAAGTGGACAGAAAATTAATAAAGCGAAATTAATGAATTAACCAGTCACATTTGTCATCCAGTAAACTTTGAGTCCAGCACAAATTAGGTCCAAGGATGCTAGATTACATAGGGGCACATATGATCCAGTACAAGGCAGCTGTTAACAAGTATTAAACTAACTACCTATAAATGATAGATGAATCAAATATATAAATTATATGTCTCTTCAGTCATGGACTGAGCATTTACTCTCTAACTGGGACGTTTTGGGACCGATTGGTGGGGATTTGCCACTGCTTCGTGGCAACAGTTACCTTAATATAATACTGTATGAGGCGTTTTCTTTTGTGGGGTGCAAATGTTTCACCAAAACACCCTTCCTGAGATGATTTTGCAGAGCCACGTTCGCTGCCTCCAGAGTTTAGCGCCGCCCAACACGATTGTGATTGGTTCAAAGAAATGCAAACAACCCCTGACTGTGTATTGTATGTGTGGAGGGGCCAGACCTTCCTCCACAGCGCTGTAGAGATAGGTCTGGCAATGCGAGACTAGGATTGATATGATAATCCACTGTTGGTGCTTTGATTTGATCAGATCATTTTAGACTCTGAATTGCAACTGGCTACTACACAGATTAAATAAGTGTATAAGTGTAGATCACTTTATCAATGGTAACAAAGTGCCACATCATAATCCACACTTATTTTTTACTATGCAGTAACATTCGATGACACAGCAGTTTCAGTTCTGTGTTCCTACATTTGTAGAGAGGATGAGAGATCCAAAAACAAATCATCTCAGGATCACTGAGATGATTTTATATAGTTACAAGAAAGCTAATGATACGGTATTAGATGAAGAAGAGGAAAGAAACACCCTGTCATCTCTAGATTAATGCAACAGACAATGGGAATTCTGTTTCAGATATTGAGGTTGGTTTAAAAAACCTGACTGAGGAGAGAGATGACCTGAAGAGGAAGCTGAATAACGTAGGTAAGTATGATGATGAATTCAATAATCAGAGTTTGATTTATGATTGTCCTAAAGTTTCTGTTAAGTCAGCATCATTAAATCCCTAAAACCTAAAGCTTTAGAGCAATCATATGATAGAGCAAACATCCAGATGTGTCATTGAGACCGCCTTGGCTCTTTGTTTCTTAGAGAATACAAGAAGTTTGTCTTCCCAGAATTAAACTAAACAAATTACCACTACTCTGATTCTGTTGAGAAAAATGATAATCTCTCCTTTTTAAATGACAGTTAAAGAGAGAGACGACTTGAAGAGAACCAACTTGAGTAAGTACGATGATGAAACTACTTTTACCATTTACTCTCTAACTACGGACAAAGTACACACAGCGACACACTGCTAAGAGCTTATGAGGTTTAACCATGTATCTAGCTCATTTAAATAGCTTTCGTTACTGCTTTGTGTGAACAGTTAACTTCATTTAAAGCAACACTAGAGAAATTGTTCATCTCTACAGGTTGGAAGCGGAATTGTCCATTACATTACATTGTCCAGTTCATTCGAACTACAGATCCGCTACCCGATCTGGCAAACTTGCATGATGTAATGTAATAGACAATTCCGCTTCCAACCTGTAAGGGGACCGAAACGGGAAAAGTTCTCTAGTGTTGCTTCAATATTGTATGTTGCATTTTCTTTTGCTAGGTGCAATTTTTTCATCAAAACAAGTTCCTTCCTGAGATGATTTTGCAGAGCCCCGTTCACTGCCTCCAGAGTTTAGCGCCGCCCAACACGATTGTGATTGGTTTAAAGAAATACAAACAACCCCTGACTGTGTTTTTTCCTATGTGTAGTGTATGTGTGGAGGGGCCAGATTTTTGCCCGCAGCACCATGGTGATAGGTCTGGCAATGCGAGAGGATCCCTAGTGATGACTGATGCAGTTGTAAGAGAGCTAATGATACAGTATTAGATAGGGCTGGGCAATATATCAATATTTATTGATATTGTTATATGAGACTAGATATCGTCTTAGATTTTGGTTATCGTACAATGATATAAGTGTTGTCTTTTCCTGGTTTTAAAGGCTGTATTACAGTAAAGTGATGTCCCTTTCTGAACTTACCAGACTGTTCCAGCTGTTCTGTTATCTGCCTTTACCCACTTACTCTTTAAATCCATCCATCCAATCTTACTGATGATTATTTATCAAAACTCTCATTGTGTAAATATTTTGTGAAAGTACCAAAATATTGCTGCAATATCGATATTGAGGTATTTGGTCAAAAATATTGTGATATTTGATTTTCTCCATATCCCCCAGCACTAGTTTTAGATGAAGAAGAGGAAATAACAGATAATTTTAGACTATAAAGATTAAATAATAAACTCTTTTTATAAGTGTAGATTCCTTAATGTATAGTAACAAAGTGCTACATCGTAATCCACACTTGTAGATTCTTTACAGCAGTCACATTCAGCAGTTTCTGATACTCTGTTATCTAAAGAGAACTTGTGCTACGATAACATTCGTAAAGAATTCTGTTTCAGTTGTTGAGGCTGGTTTCAAAACCCTGACTGAGGAGAGAGATGACCTGAAGAGGAAGCTTTATAACTCAGGTAAGTATGATGATGAATTCAATATTCCGAGTTTGGATCCAGAAGCATGCAAGTCCAACAATAGGCAAATGCAAGTGATTATTTTATATGTAAAGTTTGCAGTAAATATTATGATTGTCCCAAACGTTTCTTTCTAAGTCGGGAAATAAATGAGAGAGACAGATATAGGAGTGTTAATAAAGCGTTTTGGATGGAGTCCAACTGGATGCTCTGTGTGCTTTTCTGATTTTCTTATGAAACCCAGTTAGGCCAACCTATGAACAGTGGGTTAAAGTACTGATCAGGAGAAGAGCTCCTAAAAGCTGGGACCTGCTGTTTTTATGCTCCCTACCGCATAAATGTTCAAACCGCCTGTCCCTGCAAGATTTCTGTTGGGTCTGAAAAACACTGTCATGACAGCTTGCACACAATTCTTTTTAAATGACACGTGTTGTATTTTGTATGTATGTATATATTTTTAGATATTTCTTTTGTGTATTTCCTGCTATGGACTCTGAAATGAATATATATTATATTATAAAAATACATCGTTAAATGGGGAAAGAAATGTAATTCGAACCTAATCTACCTGGGTGGGTCTGAATATGTTTGGGAAACACTGATATATGAAAAGATTGTTTTTTGATTACTTCTGTGGAACTTTGATGTTTTACTGGGAGGAAGACGGATATACAACACATAAATAGAGTTCCTGTTTCGAGTGAATGAGGAACAAAATCATCATCATGCCCTTGTCTGTTCCAAATTACAATAACTCAACAGCACATTACAGAGTGTGCTTCTCAGTATCATCATGCAGTAAATGTCAAGACATGTAGTCTGTCACAAACTATATGCTGCATTTCAAATTTTCCTTCCTTTTTCATTCTTCCATTAGTAAGTTATAGCATAAGTCCAAAAGTAAGAAGACTACGAGTTACAGAATGAATGGTGCAATAGATTTTAAGAATTGATATATTGGCTTTGCAGATGTAAACAGTTTTGCTCACATATAATTCATAAAACTGGCCTCATGCAACATTTATGACTACTGTCACATTTACATTTGTTGACTTTACAATCATTTTTATTTCCCCCCAAATTAATATATTGCCCTTTTGTTGTCCCAATTAAAGTATATTTGTTAATTTTGTTGTTCAATTGGGTTCTTTCTGTTTTCACTAATCTCAAAAAGGATGGGAGTATTTCAGCGGTAGTGTCTACTACATTTCTTCTACCAAGAAAACCTGGCAAAAGAGTAGAGATGACTGTCTTCAAAAGGGTGCAGACCTGGTGATTATCAACAGCAAAGAAGAACAGGTATGTGTGTGTGTGAGTGTGTGTGTGTGTGTGTGTGTGTGTGTGTGTGTGTGTGCGCGCGCGCGCGTGTGTGTGTGTGTGTGTTTGTGTGTGTTTGTGTGTGTGTGTGTGCGCGCGTGTGTGTGTGTTTGTGTGTGTGTGTGTGTGTGTGTGTGTGTCAGACATAGTTTAGAGTAAACAATACAAATGTTGAATGAATGTAAAGGTCAATGCGGTGGCTGATACATTGAAATTAGGTGTGAATGTTGTAGAGATTCTGTTATATTGTTTAAAGTTTGTGACTCTCTTTTTTAAACAAGGATTTCACGACAAAATTCAAGAAAATCATGTGGATCGGCCTGACTGACTCAGAGACAGAGGGGACGTGGAAATGGGTGGATGGGACTCCACTGACCAAAAGGTTCACACATTTTTTCCATTTGGTCCATTCAAACTAAATTACTATCTTGTGCTTCTTGGGTTGTGTTCACTGATAAAAGCTCTTTTTTTCAGCTACTGGGATTCCGAGGAGCCTAACGGTGAGAAAAAGGAGAACTGTGTGGAAATACATTATTATAATTCAAAAAACAATTGGAATGATAACAACTGTCTCACTCCAAAAAACTGGATCTGTGAAATGAAAGTCCGTCCATAACTCTGTAACCAAACCCACCAGACAGAAAACTAAGGACGATAAATATATTGCTGATACAATTTAAATCTTCACAAAAGCAATCTGAATATGCTCATGTTGACACATCATTTCCAGCTCAGTGTGGGATAATCTGAAGCCTGGTTATTTGTGCTGCAGTAAAGTGACCTGTTAACACATAGAAACAAATGTCCAACGAGGTTCACTGCTTTGGCTGAAAATAAATGAAAAGAACGAATGAATGAATGTATTAATGTTTATGGGTGGGAGGGAGGAATGTGTGCGTCTGGCCACATCACAGGGGGGTCTAGCCTTGTCTCACTGGTTTAGTTATGACCTGTTTTCTTCATCATTATGTTGTGAAGGCAGCCTCTTTAACACATCTCAAGGTACGGTTAAAAGGATGGTTGTGGAGGAGAGAAGGGGTGTCGTTAATTCAAGAGAATGTCTATACTAGAAAATGGGTAATTTATTTGTTTATTTTCTATTTTCACATTGACTTATGAGTATTTTTTTGTTATTACGTGTCTGATTTCTTTTTATCCATCAAAATGTTATTTTAGTATCTTAACATTTTATTATCTTGTCAACAAGTACGTCAGCAGATACTTCCATTATATTCAAAGTGCCTTCATGTGTTTGTTAGGATGTACATTTTGGTCATTGTGAAATGAGATGTTTTTGTATGTTATGTGGAGAATACAATAAATATATTTGTCCTAGTTAACATCACACACAGATTGAATTTTTATCTTTAAATGTTTAACTTGAATATTGTCTTTGTCCAATTCCCACGTGTCCGTTGTTAAGGATATTGACACCAGCACTCAATGATCATACAGAGACAGTAGATTTAAGTCAATTAATTTAGTAGTTCAGCAATTTGACCAAATACAAGACACATGTGGGTCCACAACAGAGACTAAGTTTTCCCTAGCTTCAGACAAAAGTATACTGTGTTCAGGTTCACTCAGTCTCTGTCGAATTGTGAACCCCCCCTAACCCTTCTCCCTGATCTTTTAACCTCTTCTGCAGGGGTGTTGTTCCTCTTCTATTTCCAGGCAGATATGAGTGTGTGTGTGTGTGTATGAGAGTGAGTGTGAGTGTGGGTGCGTGCGTGTGTGTCCACACACCAACCTCACAGCCATTTTCTAAACTATAATAAACTGTATTCAAAGCTCAAGCTAAACCATCTGTGCTAGCCTATTCATTATACAGAGAATACAATGACTACACACAACTGACAGCAATGAGCCACACAATATAATATAAACTTTAATACTGAGAATATCACATCTAGATTATAGAAATATTTCTACAGTAGTAAAGGTGTCTTTGGGTCTGAATGGGAACTTTGGATGCATGATTCAGAACAGGCCACTGCTCAGCCTGGTGGTGCTATTTTCTCCACAACCCCTGTACCCCGAGATTACTCCCAGAAGGACCCCAGAGCAACCTACCCTACCAGAGATGGAGACTCGAGTTCCAGACTCTGACTCGAGTCACACTGAAACACACACACACACACACACACACACACACACACACACACACACACACACACACACACACACACACACACACACACACAACGTAACCACATAACGTAGGGTTATTTATCTATTTATTACTTAGGCTGCTAACTTATTATGAATGTGCAATACCTAATCTTTTATCCGTAATGTGCATTGTAATGTGCAAGTCATTTGTTATTATTTATACATTTTAAGTGTTTGTTGTGATTGTTGTTGTGCTTTTTTAATACTCAGGGAGTACCAATGTACTTTCGTTGTAATACTGCCAGACAGTGGTGCACTGACAATAAAGCCTCTTACAGTATGTCTTATTTGGGTCGGCTGTGGCTCAGGTGGTAGAGCGGTCGCCTGCCAATCAGAAGGCTGGTGGTTTAATCCCTGGCCCTGCAGTCCCATGTCGAAGTGTCCTTGGGCAAGACACTGAACCCTGAATGTCTCCCGATGCTGCACCACCAGTGTGTGAATGTGTGTGAATGGTGAATGGTTTCTGTACTATGTTAAAGTGCTTTGAGTAGTTGTTAACACTAGAAAAGCACTATATAAATACAGGCCATTTACATTTATGTATTTTACATTGTCTAAAATTAAATTGCATATTAAATTGGGCCTACAATAACGTGTAGGGCAGTCTAAGGCCTTTATGCATACCTTTTTAATGCATATAATATCCATCTATAAAAATAATAATTGTTGGCAAGATTTTATAAATCATGTTTTTATCTTAAACATACATAGGATTAACTGTATCTGTGGATATCTACCTGAGTGACTGCCTTACCTATGGGCCAGTGAGCCTATCATCAGTGTTTTTTTTTTCCCAAATATGCAGATTTATATCTGCTAATAATATTTTAATTCAGATTCAGAAAACTTTATTAATCCCCAAGGGGCAATTCATTTTTTACAGTCTATCCCATCCATGTTGTATGGATATACAATGATTGAGAACATTCTTGATTCGCTCTCCCCGCAAAGCCTCCCTAGTGGTGAACCGCCAGAGCAGAGGTTACGTCAGGAGGTTGGTGGGGTGAGTATGTAGATTGTTGAGGTAGGGAGGGGCATTACCGTGGATGCACTGCGAGTAGGACATTAAGAACTCGATCCTGTATGAGACGGGAAGCCAGTGGAGTGAGTGAATGATGGCTGTGATATGCTCGTACTTTCGTATCTTCATTAGGATCCTAGCAGCGCTATTTTGGATGTGTTGTAATTTGTGAAGTCTCTTGCTAGGAGTCCCGGTACGACACCAAGCCACGCAAAGTCCACTCCTTACATCTGAGATTAGATTAGCAAGCATACAGATGGAATGAGTGCTTGCTCGTTCCACGTTTTTTTCACTCAATTTGTGAAAAGACCTTTCAGACCATTTCAATCAGAGGAAGTGTTGGTTATTCAAAGAACAAACACTAGAAATGTGACGTTGTGAAATACAACAATGGCCCACAATGCAAACAATATTCAAATAAAACCATGAATGTATTACATTGACAGTTATAGGCAATTAGACATTTATTTCTATGGCTCCAGTACTCATAAAGCCCATATGTCAAACAAAAATGGTTCACCAAAAAGTGACCTGCTCTCCCTTTTCTTGATCACTTAGAATGTTAGCGTAATTTCGACAGTTTCGATAGTACATGAAGGCACCAGTCCGTTTGTGTTGCTTAGCAACAGAGTCTGCGACCAGCGACGTGCATACCAGTCCAACGTAACAACACGTAACGTAAACGTTTTTAGTTTGCGTCGCGGCATAGCTAGCTAGCTAACTAAAAAAAGCCGAAACTTCAGTTTATTTGAGTTAACTTTAGTTATCCGAGCTTCTTTCATGTTCTAATATCTTAGCTAGCGTTACTCCAGACAGCACACAGCACCGTAAGTCTCACCTTAGTTAAAGTTACCAACAAGCCAGCCGGGACATTTGGCTAACGTTACGTTCCGTTAGCTAACGGTACGTAACGTTAAGTTAACATAACGAATATTAAAGCCGGTTTACGTTAGTAAACGTTATCTAACTAAGATTAATGTCAAGATGTTTGTAAAATAAAAGTGTGGGTTTAATTATTAGAAACGTTTGTTACCACAGGAGAATATGAGAGGTTAACGTTAACACAGTGACTCCCAAAGAGGTCCGGGGACCCCCAGGGGTCCTTGAAAAGAGGTGTTCCAGGGGGTCCCCAGAACGACAAGGAAATCATTAGCTAACGTTGACTATAACTCCATCCATAAGTAATAACACAATGACAGAATGTATGACTATTTGGTTCATGGCTCTCATACACTTTCTGTAATAAAACGGCTCCGTGGTCTAATTTGTGTCAGTTTAGGGGTTCTTCACATGAAAAAGATAGGGAACCACTTCGTTAACATACTGAATGATTTCACTAGACTCAAAGGTATCTTCCATTAAAGTAAAAAAAAAAAAAAAAAATGTACAATCAAAGATGGTTCAGTGATAAACAATACAAGTTAACCCCAGTGAAAAGTTCTGTTTTATTAACTTCATCAACCATGTTTTCATCCAAATGTTTTTTTATGTAAATTAGGAGTATGGAATGAAAATTCCTCATGGAAACAGTAAAATGTGATTGAATTTCATGAATATCGACACAAAGTGTGTACGTTCTGTCTCATCGGATTTACTCTTAATCGGTAAACGGCGTATATGCGATAAACGCTGATGGAAACGTTATTTGCCGAATAAATAATGAATTGCGATTACATTTTTAGGGCATTTTATGGTTGCATCCCGCCATAAAAAGAAGAAAAAGTTTCAGGTAATTTGCGCTTTCTTTGCAGTCATGGCTGGTGTCAACAAAGACAGATATAAGCGGACGAACGAGAAGACGAGAGACTTTTTACATTTAATTTGGGGTCGAAAATCAAGCTGTTCCACTTAGCGCTCCCCTTAGAGGCCTTAAGAACTTCCGTTGTGTAATATGCTGCGTTTTTTTTTTGTTGCATTTGTTTTCGGGGATTGTGTGCTTTTCGTTTTGCATCGTTTCTGTATTTGCAGCGCTTTTTGTGTATTTGGTTGTGTTGTGTGTATTTGCAGCACGTTTGCTAAATGCTGCACATGTGTTGTCAAATGTATGAAGAATGTTTTCTTAATTTGCTTGTGTTTTGTCTATTTGCGTTTACAGCCAACGTACAAATCTCTTCCATATACCAACCTGACCGCAAAAGAGTATGTGACGTCATTATGCTCAGGTTTTTATTCGCTTTAAAGCCGTTGGATGGAAACACACCTGCTTTATTCGTATTCATGGTTTTAGTGAACTTCAGATAATCAGTTAAAAAGTGGATGGACAGTTAAAGCACTTTGTGTCCCTGAGACTATATGTTAGTTTGTTTATGTATGCACCTTTCACAAAGGCAAATTCAACATAACTGTAACTTATTGTGACAATAAAACCTTTTCTGATTCTGATTCTCACTAACATCTTGATATTTCACCAGTGTGTGACTGAAGCAGCTGGCAGGATGAATGCCTCTATGGCCGAGCTGGACACAGCGCAGAAAAAGCTGGAATATATCGACACTGATGACCATTCTTCCAAGGATTGTGGTGGTTTTGAGAAGGACAGTAACGCCCACCCTGGGCCTGCAGGGGCTCCTGTATGGGGGGCTGGGGCTCCTTCAGATGCCAATCTGCTAGGTCCTCACCCTCACCAGCCAGGAATGGTCGACTCTCTCACCCTAAGGTGCAACGTTCATTCATTCACTAAACACTTTTTAAATTCATTATTTGAAACGATAAAATCCTCAGAGAATACTGTACACGGCTATGAGGAATATATCTTATTGGGATTATTTTGACTGATACTGTGATTGTGATATGATTCGACGATATTCGAGGGAATGATCATTTTTGTATCGTTATTCTCATTTTCATTGAAAAATATAAAAATTAAAAAAGTGAAAATGTTTATAGTGTGATTTCTACGAGGATGTGTACCAAACAGATGTTTTCTTTGTCTCTGCAGCACCACAATACTTCATTCAGAATGGTTTGACACATATGCCTTTAACAAATATTGCCCTCCCCCCCCTACAATTTGAAAATTGCACTAGTCCATATTGCCATTTTATTTTATAAAATTGGGATTAATTGTGCAGCCCTGATGTACTGTCTCAATTGTTTTTACATGACTTTACACAAATCTTAACATTGGATGTCTCTAAAATGTCAGAAAATGTGGATCAGTGTTTACTGACTCACTACCAACTTAAACCAATGAATCCATTATCAAAAAATGTATTTATTAATTGACAACTAATGGATGAATCTCTGCAGCTCTAGACTAATATTAATGAATGCCTTGCAGGTTCCACTGTCCATGTCAGTCCCCTCAGTGTCAGCTGACGTACCCCGACTTCCTGCTGGAGCCCCAGGCCAGTCAGTACCAGCTCTTCAGCGGGTGAGTCCACCCGCCTGGGTTCCCCTGGAGCACGCTGGAGTGCTTTCACTGAGTAACTTACACAAAATGGCACGTACCAGTGAACATGTGGTCTCCAACAAAAGATCAAATGTGGGTTCAAAATGAACTTTTCTTCCACCAGCCAAATGGCAAGTGAATGTTCACATGTTACCAGCGGGGTCAGCCCTATGTTCCCACAGCCCTATGTTAGGGTTAGGATTAGGGTTAGTGTTAATGTGGGACCATAGGGCTGTGGGAACATAGTGCCTAATTTTCAGTGAACAACAAAATTCTTAGAAATGTGGGACCATAGGGCTGTGGGAACATAGGCATGCTCCCTCACCAGCCACTCGATAGATTAACATCTATCTATCTAGATTAACATCTATCTATCTAGATTAACAGTTTTTTTTGGAGGCTGAGTGAAGCAAATCCACCAGCCATTTGTATATTTTACCAGCATTTGGCTGGTAGTTGGTGATCATTTTAAAACCTAAATGTGCCCATCAGCAACTTTTGAACGCCATTCATTTATTTTTCTCGAGATTTTACTTTTGAGATTTTGCTCTGCCTCCACTCTGTCTGCTGATCAAGACCTACCTTTTTAGACAGGCATTTGGCTGACCTGTCTTTTTATTTTAACATGTCATTTTAATTGTGTAATGTTTTTTAACGTAATAAGATCTCTTTTATTTACTTTTTTATGCCATTGTAAAGCACTTTGTGATTTTATCTGTGAAAAGCGCTTCATAAATACACTTAACTGACTTTTTGACCTACTTACTTTACTTTTGTACCATCTGGTGGCAGTATTAGGGGGGCCCAGGGGCACTGAGACGACAGGGCTAAAAGCAGCATGAATCCACTTTTCACTGGGAACGTTTACATTGCCATCAGAATAAGTTTGAAAGATGCTATTATCACATCCACAATCCTACACAATATCTTTAATATGGATACCTTCTACAAACTTAGTCAAAATCAAGTAAAGGAACAGACTCTAGTATGTTTTCCGTATTAGAATGATACCAGTGTTGCCGGAGCATCAGCCATGTAAGAGTTACTGCCACTGAGGTCTGACCCAGGCCTGAGGATGTACAGACCTGTGTG
This sequence comes from Zingel zingel, assembly GCA_023566125.1. Lineage (NCBI taxonomy): Eukaryota > Metazoa > Chordata > Actinopteri > Perciformes > Percidae > Zingel > Zingel zingel. The sequence continues at coordinate 26,421,377 of CM042320.1, forward strand.
GGAGATAAATGAAAGTAAAGTTTGTTTCCTCAGGCCTGTGGCTGCTCCAGCAGACAGCAGCCATCCCAGCTCAGCGTTGGCTCCTTGGTTTGCTAACGAACCCATTCTCTGCAGCATGATGCCGGTGAGTGTTCACAATCATTCAACCGTTTTCATGGAGTAATACAGAACATATTCATTGCTCTTTAATTTTTACCTGTGTGAGTGTGTCTCGTGTGTTCTTAGGGAGACTTACATGGCCCTTTAGCCAGCATCTGTGTACCCCCGGGCATGGACCATCAGTCGTTTCAGGATGGGCTGACTGAGTTTACATCCCACATCCCACAGCCTGTGAGTTCCACTGTCAGCGCAGAAGAAAACACATTCTTATTTCAGTGCACTCAACATAAAGAAACAATAGACCTTGTTTGTTTCCATGTGTTTCAATAGAGAAATAGAATGTCTGCCCATCTCCTAGTTTTTGAGGGATTTTGAGGGATAATTGTTTGTTAGACTGAATAGACTGAAAGGGAAGCAGACCTAGCCCGGGTACAAACTGAATAAGCCTACATGTTAAAATATAACAAATACAAGATGCCTGTTACAGGTGAGCTTTTCAAATGTCTTATTTTGTCCGAGCGACAGTCCAAAACCCAAAGAGTCAGTTTTCTATCATACATGGGATAAAAAAACTGCCGATTGTCACATCTGGTTGAAAATCTGGAACCAGCGAACGCTTTGGTCGTTCTGCTAATATCGACTTCAACAGTAAATCTATTATCATAGCTGCTGTTTGATTTTCAGATGAACTTCATATATTGATTGCTAATGAACCAGCTGTGGTCTGTGTAGGTGGTGTGTAATGTGAGTGCGGATGGCCAGGTCGTGCTGGTTAACCCCTGTGAGCCCGGACCCGTGTTTCTGACCATGACTTCTGCACCAACACACAGAGACAACGGTGAGGACACCTTTACTGTGGTTACAAGCCCATTTCTCCTTGGTTTTGTGCCAGGTATGAAATGTAATAAAAGAATAAAGAACATGGTTTTGTTTATCTTCCCTGAGACCCTTCACTTCAACGGAAACGTCACAGAGGAGAAAGTCCTACCTGAGATTAAAGTGCTCATATTATACTCATTTTCAGGTTCATAATTGTATGTAGAGGTTATATCAGAATAGGTTTACATGGTTTAATTTTCAAAAAACACCAGTTTTTTGTACTGCACATTGCTGCAGCTCCTCTTTTCACCCTGTGTGTTGAGCTCTCTGTTTTAGCTACAGAGTGAGACATCTCACTTCTGTTCCATCTTTGTCACACATGCTCAGTACCTAGGTAAGGACTACTAGCCACTCAGAAGCAGAGTATGAGGGCGTGCCACGCTAGCAGCTAGGCGAGCATTATAACGTGTGTTACAAAGTGACGCATGTTTGTCTCTGAAGTAAAGGCTGGACTACAATAGAGCTGTTTGGAGCAGTTTGTGAACAGTGTTTTCTGTTGGAGATGGTAAGTCCCTTTGGGGTGGACTTTGGACTTTTTAACTTTGTAAACCTATAACGTGCACAATAAGATATATAACACAATAAAGGAAAGTGAAAAAGCCAAAAAGCACAATATGAGCACTTCAAATGATGAGTACAGGAAGATAATGCATTGTTATATCTTGACCTGGAATTAAGAAAAAGGCTGGGGAATGATAGTTCAATGAGTCTGAGTTTATGTAGCACAGACACGCAGTATACTGTAGCTGCCTACAATCTCCAGAAGTGCCATACAGGAATGACGGCATCGCTCAAGGGGATTAAACAGAAATGGGACGCATTAGCACAAGATTAAAGGGTAACTTTGGTATTCATCAACCTGGACCTTATGGACCACTGATGGAAACAACAATCTTTGAAATAAGTCGAGGGACCGCTGCAGTCGCCAGCCGTGAAGCTGCAATGCAACGTGAATTGAAAATTAAGCACCTCCTATTTCCCTCCACTAAAAGTTCTGTTTTTGCCGCTGACAGACTCAGATTATTATTCTAAGTGTCTGACAACATTATGGAAAGGATCCCTACAGAGATAGACCTTTTTGTTAAAGAGTAAGATCCTTTTTGTTTAACGTGAAACAGCCCCAAAATCACCATCACCAAACTCACCAGACTCCATGTGAATAATTACCACTGTTCCAACACTCCCCACTCTGGTTTGGTTGAGCACTACAGGCGGCCTCTGTGCTGGGAGTGTTGCTCAATAACAGCAAGAACGCATAATCTTATACTGTCAGCAGCGTTCTGTGTGCTTGTGAACTTGCACACTTGCACACAGTTCATGCTTCCCAGAACAACTAGCAAGAACATTCTCCCCAAGGATACAAGTTCCCTTCTTTGCAGTCTTGAGATTGAGAAACAGTTCACCACTGCTGTTTACCAATATGAGTTGTGTGTAATATCTTAAGTTCATTTATGTTGACATATATTGTTATGACAACACAGCTGTCACCCATAAATGGCTCACCCAAACTGTAACACTGTTTGGAGATTTTGCATTTGTTCATTGATTTTGGGCTTCTGTAGTAATCCTTTTTTCTTTGTGTTTCCCAGATGTGAGTGTGTTGAGGACTCCCAGCCAGGTAGGAAAACAAAGTTTGTTCCATTTCTACCCACAAGTCAGCTCTCTCTGTGGGCCATTTGCGGACTTGGGTTTATTGATCCCAGCTCCATCTTCACCATGACTGAGCCATAGGCTCATTAAATGTGATTGATTGTTATTCATGTATATATAATCATCACTCATATATAGCTTCCCCAGTACCACCAGACAGCGTGTCCCCTGTACGAGTCCAGAGATCAGACAACCAGCATGCAGCCACCAGCCCCCCCAGCACAGTAAGAGCTGTGGAACTGAAGCCAAAATGGGATTGTTGCCTCCGCATATATAATAAACAACTAAACATCTACTGTATATGCAAAGGGTCTTAAGCTTTGCCAAGCATGTGCTCAGCCTTGGTATCATGACACCCTTATAAACTCCCGCAGGATGATTTACTTGGACTCATTTACATTCATATGGCAGTATAGCGCACATCCTATTTTTTCCAAAGATACAACCTGTTTTCATAAGACACAGGGAACAAAGGCCAAAGGATTTTTTTGGAAAGAGATACATATTTTTGTCTTTTCAAAATCAACTTTATTTCCGATACACATGAAAAAGTTCTTTTAGTGAAAAATAAAACAGTTATTGCAATGCTTTGGTTACAAGACCTTTGTGGAGAGAATCAACCCACAGTTACTTCTTTAAATGCTGAGAAAACTCAGCAGTCATCAGTAGTGTAATGGATCTGGCGATATGTGTGTCCATTGTCCGACATATCAGAAAACAATGCACCCTGCAGGCCACACTGTGGTTTTTTTCAAGCTGATTATGGGTGTTGTACATTGAGCTTTATGTAATATAAAACCCAGTTAAGTATATTCTCTCCTTTTACCCCCTGCAGAACTGCTGGAACGTGTCAATCAAAGTCCAGGAAGCCCTGCCACTGCACCAGATCCCAGTGCCTCAAACTGTGAGTATGCCATCTTATTATTACTCAATTTTTAGCAGGCTGCGTGCTTTATCTGATGCAGAATGCATTTTAACGGGATCTTGTTCAGAGGCTCAAAAATATGGCACTAGGTCAAGGCCAAGGTAGTCTTCAATATCCCCGAGGGGCAATTTGTGATACAGCCAGCAGCCAACACAATACAGTCAGTATTAATCATTGAAAGCACGTATAGCAGCAGCAACAAATTAGTTTTTTTATCTGTTAGTCCTGTACCTACGGCCAGACGGGAGCAACTGAAACGCCTGGGACAGAGGGTGAATATGATCTGCTAAGATTAACACCGCCTTCTTAAAAAACTCTCGCTTTAAATGCTTTGGAGTGATCGGTCACTTTCACAATCCTGTGGTGTTGGTTTTTATCCTTTTGGTTCAGTAAACCGTACCGACTTACAAAGGTAAAAGTAAGAAGTGATTCAATAAAACTGCAATAAAATATTTACATCAGAGTCACATCAACGTTAAAGTCCCAGTGTGTAACGTCTTTAGTTGTTCATTATCAAAATCTGTGTTGCCCGTTCACTAACTTGTCATTTTTCATGAATATTTACCACCACCATCAATTCCAAGTATTCCTTTTGGCTTGTAATTTGACATTTGCGTTTGCATGAACTCGGGTAGACGCTCCATATTCATGCTCCATCTTGAAATACGTTAGCCGGTAAGGGAACGTATGCTCCGTGCTGCTCCACCTTTCGCATTTTCTCTGTCACATGATAAACTCACAGATGCTGCTAATGCTGCTATGCATCAGAAAAAAAGAGTGAACATTGGAGCGCCCTTCCACACAGACTTTTTTGTTGACAACATCAGGATAATATTTTCTCATGTAGTGCTTCCTCTTCCGGGATGATGACGGCTGAACAAATGTCTTCTCTTCAACCAGTGTTCCAAACACTTTGTTTTCCACGTCTTTGTTCTCCAGATGACACGCATCAGCCTGATATCACATCTTATTTAGTGACACTTTATGCAAATCAGATGAACTGCTGCTGGACTCATGTACATGTTTAGTTTTTGTTAATACTGTGTTACATTGACATTAACGTTAACTGTACATGTCCCCATTTGTCTCTCAAATTGACAAGAGAGGCAGACAAAAACATGTTTGTGTGTTTTTAATATATGTATCTGTGTGTGTTTGTCTCTTCCAGCTACTGTGAGTGTTTTGCTAACGGAGTGATGTGCAGCGACTGTGACTGCTCTAACTGCCACAACAATGCAGAGCACGAAACCAAGCGTCTCAAGGCAATTAAGGTTGGCAATGCTTTTTAGAAAACATGTAACTGTAGGTCTGTTTACTGAAGTACTTCACAGTAAGCCCTTAAGTAAGAAAATATCTGAATAGAATAAAATAAGTCACTAATAAATGGAAAGAGACACAAATAAAACTGCAAGCGGAACACACTAATATATAAAATGGCCAATCATAACATTGGAAATTAGGCAGACTAAGACCCCATTTATGACTCACATCATTCAAAAACTTTCCTTTAATCCTGTGTTTAGTTTCAGACTGCCACATATACATATACGTCTCTAAGATAAGATAATTACTTTGTGTTTTCTCCCAATATTTCAGTGTATAATCCCATAATGTTAGTGAACTTATGTCACCAGTTTGCTGAACAACTACTGTAAAAGTAATACTAAACAATACCTAATAATAGAATAATAATCATAAGGCTGGGTATTTTTGATACCGGTACCAATACCAATACCGTGACTTAGATACTGGTTCCTGAATGATACTTTTTTCGATACCAATTTTATAAAATCAATTTTAACGAAAAGAAATGACAACATTACACATTACAGCACAGATCTTTGTATTTATGTTCCAGCTCCTACTACGTGAGCCGTCTCTGTGTAACGTAGAGTTTTTCCTGCGTGTCTCTACGACGTGTAACGTCAGACATTATTAGATCTTGGTAGAAGCATGCTGCATGCTGATTGGCTCACTGACGCTGATGAGATCTACTCCTTAGGGATTGAAATTGGGTATTGAATGACGAGGCATTTTTCGATACTCAATACTTTAGAAGCAATTCAGTCGGTGCCTACAAAGTCTTGAAATCGGAACCCAGCGCTAAATCAATACACAGGGACATCTTTATTGAACATGTGCATCAGTCAGTGAATGGTGGTATGAATAAATGACACACCAGGGCACATGTCATCAGAAACTGCTGTATATGGGAAAAGTCTGTCACAAAATGAAATAGGCTGTTATATATATATATATATATATATATATATATATATGTATATGTAACTGTAGAAGTAAATTGGGAGGGTGGCTGGCGTCTCCCTTAGAGATAGGGTGAGAACATCAGTGATCCATGAGGAGCTCGGAGTAGAGCCGCTGCTCCTTCGCGTTGAAAGGAGCCAGTTGACATCCAGCTGGGAGGAGGCCTCGGGGAAGACCCAGGACTAGGTGGAGGGATTATATCTCCAACCTGGCCTGGGAACGCCTCGGGATCTCCCAGTCGGAGCTGGTTAATGTGGCTCGGGAAAGGGAAGTTTGGGGTCCCCTGCTGGAGCTGCTACCCCTGCGACCCGATACTGGATAAGCGGACGAAGATGGATGGATGGATGAAACTACCAGCAGTTTCTGCTCATAAAAATGAGCATATCTCAAAAACTGGAAAAAAAAAAAAAAAGTTCAAATAACTTTTTTTCCGATTTTCATTTATTGTGACTCTAGAAGTATCGTGATTCGATAGTGTTGAGTATTGGGATTTTCTGTTCCTTCTTTAACAGAAACAACAGTTGAATAATACACTTCTAGAGACAATATATGATGGGACATTTCTAAAAACGGATTGTTTCCAAGAAGGATGACATCACGTCAGTCTGACATTTATTTACTTTGTAAAGAAGAGCATAACATGGATTTTCTGCTTTCCCTCTGTTCTGCTGGACACTGATATGATGTAGTCGCCGTCAGCGGTACCATAGCAACAGCAAACATTTAGCTCAATTAGTCAAAACAATAAATTTAAAAAGATCAATTCTAGGTAAAGGAGTGATTTTAAAAAGCATAGCAAAAAAAGTCAGGATACACACGATTTTCTTTCCCACCCCTAGTCAATTTTTCAGTGACATCAGACATAGTGGCTGCTCGGCTCAGTATGGAGCGCTGCTGGCTGCTGGCTGAGCTGCAGTAAACAGAGAGACGGCCGGCAGCATTGATTGGTCTAATTGGTGTTTGAGCCGGAGAGAGGTGTGTCACACTATCAGCAGATCTGATCCATCAGCGCTGTTACTGGAGACGTGCTCTCAAACCACACATTGTGTTGTTGCCACTTATGGGGACAGTGTATCGACTTACATTAACTACACGGAGGCCTAACCATAAGCACCGCATGACAAACGCAACCATCACCCTAACCTGAATCTAATCCCGCTTTAACCCAAAAATACTTCATTAACCTAAACCAAGAGGGGATATTACTTATTTATTCTCAGACAACAAACCCCAAAAATCCATCCATCTATTTTCTAGAAGGCTGAACATGGTAAGAAGAAAGTAAAGTAAGATGGCCGCCAGATGCAGGCGTAGATGTGTGTCTCTGACAAACCTTTATGATTTACTGGGACAAACTGCAAGAAAACCCATGCTATATTTATCTATATGTAATCAAAACTCTCAAACAAAAAAGTCTCAGTGGCTGAGATGCAAGTCAAATGTGCAGCAGAGCGATAGGACAATGACGAGGATAAAGAAACAAATTTGCTTCCGAAGGAGATGAAAGTGATTGAGATGACAAGTTCTCAGGTCTCACCCCCGGAGAAGTCAGGCTCTGGGGTCAGAGGTGAGGTGACCTGACTTGTCCACACTGTTGAAATCAGTAAAATATTATAAACACTTTCTGTACTCTACCACAACAAACTCTTTTCTTTTGGCCGAATGGCAACAAATCATTTTTTGTGAGATTTCAGGACGAGACTTCTCCGTGCACAAGACTATGTTAGACACAATAACAAACAGAGCAGATAAAACGTAAGGTAAATTATTTCTCTGTAGGGATCCTTTCCATAAAGTTGTTAGACACTTATATTAACAATCTGAGCATGCCAGTGGCAAAAACAGCACTTTTAGTGGACGTACGTTGACGGTGATTATTTGCCCGGAAAGGATCATATTGCAGCCCGCTTCCCTGCTGTCGGCTGAAAAATAGTTTCCCCATTATTCACTAAGACACCCAAAAACATGTGAAAATGGGGTCCAGGTTTAAAACTGCCAAAGTTTCCCTTAAATGTAAACCATAGCTGGTGTTGTCGTTATGTAGTCCTGCTTAGGTCGTAACCCAGATGCCTTCAGGTCTAAGATTGCTGCTGGGAAGTCCGGAGAGGTCAAAGGTTGGCACAACAAAGGCTGCAACTGTAAACGCTCGGGCTGCCTCAAGAACTACTGCGAGTGCTATGAGGTACACGCACGCACGCACGCACGCACGCACGCTGATCCTAATCTGACGTTCAAGTCTGGAAGTCCAGAGGTTGAATACTTACTAAAAAAGAGGTAAATTTTTTTAGTGCTGCAAAGATGAATCGATAGTTGTAAACTATTAAATTAATTGGCAGCTATTTTGATAATCGTTTAATCATTTTGAGTATTTTTTTTATGAAAACAGGTAAACTTGTGTCATGTCAGCTTGTTAAATGTGAATATGTTCTAGTTTCTTCTCTCCTCTGTGACAGTAAACTGAATATCTTTGAGTTATGGACAAAACAAGACATTTGAGGACGTCATCTTGGGCTTTGGGAAACATTTTAAAGACCAAACAACTAATCCATTCATTCAGAAAACAATCCACACATTATTCCACGATGAAAATAATCATTAGTTGCCCCCCCGGAATTTTTTTGCCAGACTTTGAAATGAATGAGGATGCAATGCTGGTGTCGATTTGAAAGCGGCTGTATGCTACACATCTTCTAACGGCTGCCACCAACTAAGCTAAAACTCAATTAAAGTATGTGGAAAACAAACCACTTCTTTTTCTGAGAACAATGTGAGTTCATTGTTCTCGTACACTGAATATTCAATGCTTCGATCGAAGGAGCCTGATTCGACTGCTAATCAGTTTAATTAATTTCTTTCTTTCTTTTTTACACATGCTTGTATTTATTTTCTTCGGTGTAATGTCAGAAGAGACTTACGTAATAAGCCACAAGTCTTATTTTATATACATTAATTTTGGAATGAGTACTTGTGACTACAAATCACATGCAATTGTTTGTACAAAATGAGTGATTTCAGCCCGTTTTTCCCCGAGTGAGTTTAACTGTTCTGTCTGTGCGCAGGCCAACATCATGTGTACCTCCAGCTGTAAATGTGTTGACTGTAGAAACTATGACGACGGCTCAGAAGTGCAATTCAAAGAGAAGAACAAGTGAGTCAGTCAACTTTGACACGGCTGCTTTAGTAATACAGTCAGCAATACAGCTTCATACCAATGTAATCAGAATCAAAATACTTTATTGATCCGCTCAGGGAAAATGTTATGTTGCCGTTGCTCACAGTCAGATTTAAAGAGTAAGTAATAACTAGTGAATAAATAAACATAGCTAAAGTGCAAGAAATAAAAAATGTAAGTAAAAAAGATTAGGTTGCTTAAACAATGGATTGTACAAATGCTATTGGAGTACAGTGTGGTAGCAGCACTGAACAAGTGGCTGACACATGTCAGACTACAATAATGACAGGTATTGCAACTAATTAATTCATTCACTGAGTAGCTATTGCACATGATTGTCCTAGAATATTTACATAATGGAGAAAGAAATGTCTAAAATTGAAAAAATGGAGTTATAGTTGCTTGTTTGTGTGTGTGTTTTTGTGTTTAGATGGCCTGTGTCAGTGATAACCCCGGCTGTGGTGGAGGCTGTGTGCAGCTGCCTGCTGGCCCAGGCTGAGGAGGCTGAGAGGGAGGCCCATAGCCCCCGCCGGGCTGAGCACATGGTTCTGGACGAGTTTGGACACTGTCTCGCACAGATTGTCAAGGCCATGTTCAAGTACAACACACCCTGACACTTTGGAGTCACACTGCAGAGACATCACTGGGTCTTACTTCAGAACCCTAGCATCCAAGAAAAACAGCTGGACCAACAGGGATATTTGAACCCATGCATTGTGGTTTGGAAGGCTTCACAGATTACTTCTACTTTTTAATGTGTGTAGGTTGCAAGCTGTCATGTGACAACAGCATTAAACGAAAACAATGACCACAGCTCACAAAATTGCTTAATTTTACAACATCCGCCGTACTGGTAATGTCATACTCAGGTTCATATTGGTGTCCTCCTGATGGATGGAAATTTCCAATATTATTGTTTTGATGTCTATACAGAACAAACACATATAAAAAGTTAAGAGTATTATTTTCAATATAATGTAGTATTATTTGTGCTGTTAAAGGGATAGCTCAGATGTGTTGATGTGTGGTTGTATGAGGCACTTCCCCATAGTGAGTATATTACCTACAGTAGATGGCGATCGGCATCAAGCTTAGCAAATGTCCTGCTGTGGGCGGGGGCAGCAGCTAAATGGATTTTACACACCTAAAACATCTGTACCAGTTTAAGTGTACGCTATTATTTAGAATATTTTCACTGCTACACCTCGCTGTCGGACAGCCCTTTACCTTCACAGAAGTTTCTCTCCTCTCTGTTTCGGCCGTTCAGTCTCCCTCTGCAAAAGTTTCTCTTCTGTCTACTCGGCACAGTCGCGCTTCTGCGCAGGAATACAGAAGTTCTACAGTTGAGAAAATGTAGTGCGAAAGGAAAGGGCTGTCTGACAGCAAGGTGAAGCTGTAATTCTATTCTAAATATATATGGGTTTAGCTGCTGCCCCTGCCCATAGCAGGATATGCTTAGCTTCTGTGTCGGTACTCCTGCCTGCTTCTCCAAACTATAGGCTTACCGACTAATACACTGACTCTGAAGATGTAGCTCATACAACCAGAATAAACAAACATCTCAACTGTTCCTTTAATTTTTGTTTTAGTGTGTGCAATGTTGCTGTTCTGGCTCTGATGTACATTCTGTTCATAGTGTGGATGGAGTGTGGATGGACAGTTTCAGTGGTTTATAAATACTATAAACATTGTAAAACATTGTTATAATTCACTGTCACATTTCGGTTCTTTAGAAATAACAAAAAAAATGCACTGACCAATCTTTAACGTATTCAATTTATTTATTCTGTTTTGTTGTTGTTGTTGCAGTTGTTACATGTTTTTTGATTTTAAAGTATATTTATTTGTTTATTTACTTTTGGATAGGCCTTGAGAACAATTGTATTTAAAGGCTAAACAGGTTCCAAAATAAAATGAATTTTAAAGAGATCTGTATTTGACTGGCCACTGTCTTTAAGGGTACTATAGGAAGAGATATTTAATTTGAGCTGGATCTTTTATGGTTACAGAACCATATCCATTTTACCCGCCATCTTAAAGACTCTCGAAAAGCTTTCCTAAAACAGATTGCTTAATTATCTTGACGACAATGACATACTATATCAACATCAATATGGTTTCAGGATAGTCACTCTTCTTGCTATTATCATCTTTTAAATGCACCAAGTAAAGCAAAGGATATGAAAGAATCCACAGTATGAATCTTTTTATACTTGTCAAAAGCATTTGACACCATTGATCATCTACTAGTAAAACATAAACACAGGGCTTGATGATCAGGCACTAGTTATCGGAAACACAGACTACAGTTTGTTGCATTTAAAGTAGTAGTTTTCTCCTCCTCTTGTGACGTATTGTGGTGTCCCTCAGGGATTAATCCTTGGGCCACTGCTGTTTAATATACATAAATGATTTGGGCAATGCATCAGATCAGCAATCTAATTTTATTTGCTGATGTTTGTTTCATTCACACACAAATCCTAACATCATGGATGACCAGAGATTCATCTTGGAGGTGGAAAAACATGATACACACTACAGATCCTTTTTAAGGACAAAACCAGAAAAGAGAAGGCATGGAGTTTAATTCCAGGAGTGCTTGGAGTGGAAGGTAGATACTAGCTTAGTAAACAGTAAACACAGGATTGTTCTTCACTTGTAGAGACGCTCGTATGGTCCAAATATTTCTGGCAAGATTCACTGGTGGAAGAAATAGATGAGACGCCAAAATTATTTCTTTAGATCACGACCAGCTCCGCAGCGTAACGCTCGCTCTGTGAACAGCACAACTGCTTAACATGGGCGCCCAAAGGCTTTAGGTAGCGCTTCCCGGTGCTTTACTGGCCAGTGTAAACCCGCTGTGAGTGTTGCTGGACTCTAATGAGTGGAATCTAGTTCGAAGACCCTAATTATTTGATTTATTGGGCTCACACAGTGAATATTCATCGGAAGTGTTTTCCCCCACGGCCCACTTTCGGGCTAATCCATCCACGTGAATGAGTTCAAATATGTTTGTTTTCCTTCATATCTAGTCCAGTTATTAAATACATGGAGTGGATGATGTAGGCTGTGGAAGACAATCAGTGATGCTCAGCTGATACGGGGAAAGCTCTAATGGAGACAAAAAACAGCAGCAACATTAAAATACTCCCTGAGGCAACATCACACACACACACACACACACACACACACACACACACAGCAGGTCCGTACTATTGATGTTCCTTGCTGATCTGTCCTGACGTCAGACGTGTGTTTGTGCCATTTTTTTTAACCTCTAATAAACAGGAGTCCCGCCAGGCCTCCCAGGGAGCGGGATCGAACGTGCTGCTGATATAAGCAGCCTGAACACCAGCCCAGACACACACACACGCTGCGACTGGAGCGGCTGCTCACACCGCGGCAGACATGGTGAGTGGAAACAGCTTTTACCTTCAGTCTTGATGTGTAGGGTGTTCTCTTTCCAAGCTGTGCCGGTGCAGATTTATGTCTGCTTTCTCTAACTTTTATCGTTGCTCTGTAAAAGTTATTTTCATGCAATTATATAACAATCTATTTTGTTGAATTTGTGTATTATCTGTCAGTTTGCTGTAGAAAATTATGAATATATTTATTTGTTCAACTACTCTTAAGCAGTCATTACAGTTAAGATAATTGCATTTATTTGTATACTGATTAGTAGTTAATGTTCACACTGATGCTATTACTCGTAATACACTCCACTTTACTTCAATACACACAATTACTTAAGTAGTAATTAATCTAACAATTTCTTTATTGATTCATAGTTTATTACTACTATTGTATTACATATAACATAATTGACCACAGCTTGAACATGTTTTGTCCACGTGTATGACATGAAGCAAAGCAAGCAACTGCTCTAATTAGAAAATCTGCGACCATTAATATTAATTTATAGTTATATATCTAATGTATAAATATAATTATCTAACAATAATTTAATTAACACTTCCATACACAGGATGCTGCTGTATATGCTTTGAAAAACAGAAAATAAATTTAAACAACAGCTGTAACACAAATATATTTAATACGAGGCAGACAGTAAAATAATAAACAGTTTAAACCAGATCAAATACAATAATAATGCCATCATAATGAGAACTACATAAGCACTAACACATCACTGTCCTCGGTGTAAACAAACGGCAGGATAATAACAGAGTTTTTAACTTGTTAAATGTTGTTGTCCTCAGACTCAGACACATCTCTCTCAAACACCAGCACCACAGAAACAATGACTCAGCACAAATCACTCATTCAGCCTCCCTATATAATGGACACTTTTGTTTATAGTGAGCAGTATAGTGGACATTTCAGAATCTAATCATCATAATTTAGTGTCAACACACGCATACTGTTGAATCACTGTTGAATGTTTTGTCTACTTGCAGTACATTTACTAGAGGTGTGGAAATGAATCGAAAATCGTATGTATCGTGATTCTTTTGCAAAGATTTTTAACCCTTGTGTTGTCTTCCCACCGACCATGCAACTTTTAGTTTTTCTGGGTCAACATTTTAATAAAAACTTTCCTTTCAACGTTGCGTTGTTCTTTTTAGACACTTGATTTCCCTGCTGTTTTGTTACCTTTCACAACAATTTTTTTTAAGTTCTTTCCGACGTTTTTGCACACTTATATCCCCAAGTTGTTTGTCACTTTTTCTGAAGTATTTTGAAGTTTTTATTGTTTTTAACCAACATTTTTGTTACTTTTTTCAACGTTCTTTTGTCATTTTCTCCAAATTTTTCTTTAAAATTGAATATAACACCCAAATTCAATGAAAATAGGGGACTGATCATTTATTTGACTTGTGAAGAGCATTGTGGAACCATCCACGTTACGGTCTTTGACATTTTGGTTGAAAGAAACTCAAATTTCTGATATAGAAACTTTTTGAAAATGGGTCAAATTTGACCCGAGGACAACAGGACAAATCGATTATTTCCTCAAAATCAATATTCTTTATTTATTTATTTTCACCAATGATCGACCTAAATGTTTTCTGTAGTACCGCTGACGGGGACTACATCATATCAGTTTCCAGCAAAACAGAGAAAAAGCAAAAAATCCATGTTATGTTCTTCTTTACAAAGTAAATAAATGACTGACTGACATGTGATGTCATCCTTCTTAGAAAACCATCAGTTTTTAGAAATGTCCCAGGATATATTGTCTCTAGAAGTGTTTTATTCAACTGTTGTTTCTGTTAAAGAAGGAACAGAAAATCCCAATACTCAAAACTATCGAATAGCAATACTTCTGGAATCATAATTAATGAAAATCGCAGCACCCGTGTATTGGAAAAGAACCCAATTGGGACAAAAGCAGATCGCCCCAGCCCTAATATTTACATCAATGGGTTTGGACACAATATGATATGATATGATATACAGCCATCTACGTGACTCCAGTACTTTATAATGTGATGTATGTGGAGCGTGATAAATGATCATTAGAAGTGATTGTTCAGTGTTTCAGTCTGAAGATGTGTGTTCCCTGTCACACTAATGATATGACACTAACATGTTCAAAGCAGCTCATTCACTCATTCATTCATTCATTCATTCATTCATTCATTCAATCTTTATTCATTCTTGAGATATAATTGAGGGGCGGCCCTCATTTACAACAACATCGAGTCAAATTACAAAGACAACAACAGAACAACAACACAGACTACACCATCATAAGAAAGATAGAAAGACAATACAACTTTCTGAATTGGAAAATGATTTGATACATTAGTTAGGATAATAAGGATGCAAAATAAAGTACAGTTATGTAAAGCAATTACAAGTAGAAGTTTGTAGGTTTAAAACCAGATTTCTAAATTGTCCAAAAGGCAGAAGTGAATTGAATTTAAGGAAGTGCTGTAATTTGTTTCAAAAAAGTTAAAAGCAGTGTTTCCAAGTTCAGACCGAGCTCGTGGAACAAGAAGCAAAAGCCAGTCAGCAGAGTGAGTCTGATCATGTTTCTCTGAGTGACAGAGAGGTGTTATAAGGTAAAATGGCAGTTTCCCAACAAGACATATAGATAGATATTATAGATAAAGAGATACCAGTGAGTATTACGTCTCTCTTGGAGAGAAGACCACCCAACCCTGTCATACAATATACAATGATGTGTACCATAGTCTTGACTGATTATCAATCTCAAGGCAGTGATAGACTGAGTCCAGACATTTAAGAGTTGAGGATGATGCATGTCTATAAATCACATCAGCGTAGTCCTTACCCTGCCAGGTCCCTCTTCCAACTACTGCCCTCTGGAAAGAGAGTTCAAAGTCTCAGAGGCAAAACATCCCGCTTTTGTAACAGTACTTACCCTGCTGCTATTAGGCTCCTTAATGCTCAGGCACCTTGCAAAGTAAACCTGTACTAAATGCACCTTATCAAATGCACTTTATACACTGCACAATACACTTTATGGGAAGTTGCAATAGCACAAGGTCTTTACAGCTTTTTACTGGTTTGAATGATTGTCTATGTGATTGTCTTTTATGTATTGTATGTTCCTGTGTATGTATTGCCTTTTTTTTAACCTGATTGGCACCAAGACAATTTCCAATCAACTGTGTTGACATGGCAATATAGTATTGAACTTGAACTTATGTGTATTCAAACCACGTACAGTAGAAGTGTGTCCCTTTTTAACCCGACAACTAAAAGTATTGAGATGATTTGTGTTGTTTGCATGTTCTTGTTCCAGAAGGTAAAAGCCACAGCTGTCTGGACGTGTACGTTAGTCTTCTCCCTGTTCCTAGAGTCCTGTCATGCACACAAGGTAAAACTCGGCGACTCCTCCCATTTCCATTGTTTCCTGTATCGCTCCCCCAAACCAAAGCTAATTCTCTCTCTCTCCACTCAGCTCAACGTCCACTGGGGGCCGCAGTCCATGATGTACTTGAAGGGCAAACGTGAGTTGAAGCACAATGCCCACTCTGTGCTGTCGCTTTGATTTAATATTTAAACACTGAAGGGAACTGAAGCTCATCAGGTGCATTTTTGTGCATTTATAAACTCTGGAATCTCCACAAGTCTGTGAACTTGAACAAAGTGTAACCCTCCTGTTGTCCTCGGGTCAAATTTGACCCATTTTCTAGAAGTTTCTATATCAGAAATGTGGGTTTCTATGAACCAAAATGTCCCAAGAAATAACGTGGATGGTTCCATACGACGCTCTTTACAAGTAAAACAAATGATCGGTTCACTACTTTCCTTGAATTTGGGTGTTTTATTAAATTTTATAGCATTTGAAAAAAGAAATTGATAAAATAACATTGAAAAAAGTGACAAACATGATGGAAAAAGTTTAAAAAACGTAGGGGGAAAAAAAATGTCAAAAAAGCACAGAAGAAAAGTGACTAAGACATCGGAAAAAGTGCCAGAAGTTTTTTTTTGTTATTTGGACCGAGAAAAATAAAACGTTGCATAGTGGGCGGGAGGACAACACGAGGGTTAAGTAAAGGTTAATGCCCTCCGAGGTGTTTGTCAGGTATTAAAGGACGACGGCGAGGCGTGAACCGTACGACCTGACTCAAAGGGATAACGTTGTTTGAAACCATTATTTTATATTTGAATAATGGTATACAATCAAAATCTAAAGTTTTTTTCCAAACAATAACTCTGTTCCCTGTTCAGTGCTTTATATGAAGAGCTGATTCACACCATGATTAACAGCTGTTCAAAATCCACCCAGACCCACTCTGATTGGTCACAAAGCAGACGTTCAGATCTGCAGGGGACGCACGCAGTTTGTGTACCGTGTTTTATGACAACCACACAAATGTGAAATAGTTGGACAAGAAGTACAGCACCCACATCTGGCCAGTTGGGGTTTGTCTTCTTTCTTTTTTATTTATGACAATAAAATTATAATGAGGCATTTGTCCTCTGGAACCCTCGAACCCTTAACCTTTGTGCTGTCTTCTCATCGACCATGAAAGTTGTTGTCCTCCCAGGTCAAAAAATAGAAAATTCTGCTTTTGTCAACGTTTTGTCCCATTTTTTTTTTATGTTTTTGGTGGGGTTTTATGCTTTCCCCAATGCTTTTGGCACTTTTTATAAGTTTTTTTTAATTTTTTCACACTTCTTTTGACATTTGTTGCTTCCGTTTTTGACGCTTTTTTCCAACATTTCCTGATCATTAATTTGACTTGTGAAGAGCAATGTTTGGAACTATCCATGTTATTTTTGAGCAATTTGGTTAAAAAGAAACCCATATTTCTTATATAGAAACTTGGAAAACGGGTCTAATTTGACCCGAGGACAACAGGAGGGTGAATACATGTGTAACACGTGTGAAATCCAACTGTAATGTGTCAGTGAAACCTGAAGAATTCCCCCTTCAAGTCTGGGATAAAACAGTCATCATACTGTATATCATCATATCATGTATCATATATTCATCATCAGTCAGATGGTAACACATCTGTGTTAGACCTTACACTGCCTGAATAATCCTTCAGAAAAAGTCCAGTATTGACACCAGTGCACCAGTCTCACCCTGTTTCCTGCTGCGTTGACTGCAGACGGCCGGAGGTTTGTGTCGGAGGAGGACGGCAGGGTTTTGAAGCGAGGTCTGCAGGGCTGGTACGCCGTGCTCACAGGTACAGAACGCCTTCGCTTCATCTCAGACTCTCATTTCACACTCGCTGCCATCGGCTCCTTAAGCCCTACAAGTATAGTAGGGGCTCTATATATGTCAAGCCCAGTTCAGACCAGAGATTCATTGGTTTTTTAACCAATTAATTCAATTAATGTGTGTGTCTGTGTGTGTGCGTGCATGTGTGTGTGTGTGTGTGTGTGTGTGTGTGTGTGCATCTGTGAGTGTGTGCGTGTGTGTGTCTGTGAGTGAGTGTGTGCGTCCGTGTGTGCGTGTGTGTGTCTGTGTGCGTGTGTCTGTGAGTGAGTGTGTGCGTCCGTGTGTGCGTGGACGTGCGTGTGTGTCTGTGTCTGTGTGTGCGTCTGTGAGTGTGTGCGTGTGTGTGCACGTGCGTGTGTGTGTGTGTGTGTGTGTGTGCAGGCATCCGGAGGCTGCAGTCCCGGGGCTTCAGTGAGCCCGGTCACATGGTGCGCTCAGAGAAAGTCCTGGTCCACTTCGTCCAGCAGGACAGATGACTGAGACTGTGTGCACACGAACAACTCCCCTCAGAAGACGCCAGCGTTGATATCACAGCGGCCACTTTGTGTTGAGTAGGACGGACACAAGTGGTGCTACAACCCAACCAGCCCCTCACCTCTGGTTATGTTGTTACAGTCTATAAATAACTCAATATGTCACTCAGTTTCACAGTTTCCTCAGTGAATTGTTATGTTTGTATTTTTCATGCATGAATAATATATATATATGTGTGTGTGTGTGTGTGTGTGTGTGTGTGTGTGTGTGTGTGTGTGGGGGGGGGGCATGGGTGCGTGCGTGCGTGCATGTGTGTGTGTGTGTGCATGTGTGTGTGTGTGTGTGTGTGCGCATGGGTGCGTGCGTGTGTGTACATAGCCCTGCTTGCTGTATATAAAGCAACAGAAAAAGACTAAATGCTCTGAATAAAAGATGGAAGATGGTGTTCACATCTCTGCGTCTGGATCTTTGGCTGCAGTGTGTCGTCCTTCTGACCACCAGAGGGCAGCGTTAACTCTCGGATGGGATGGAAAGGTTACAGTCATTGCTTCCACTCTGATGAAGGGCATTTGTGAGGAATAGAGGGATGTTATGGGGAAATAATGAGGAGCATCTGAATGAAATATTTCTATACTCATACCCCTGTATGTGGCTGCTGACTGAGCAGATGTTGTAATTAGATGTAGGGAAGTAAATCATAAGATATAGTTTTTATTTATTTAACATTTAATTTACCAGGAATAGAATGTTGAAAAAAGTCAGTTTTTTATATCAAAAACATAAAAAGATTATGACATTATTAAATAAAGTATGTTGAATAAAAAGTCATAGTTTCATATGTCGAAGAAAGTCATAGTATAGTTTTTCCATAAAAGTAAAAAAGGTCACATAATACTCTGAAAAAGTCACAAAATAGCATGGTATAGTACGTCGAATATTTCATAAAAAGTCATAGTATAGTATGTCGAAAAAAATCATTAAAAAGTCATACTATAATATGTTGATAAAAGTCATAGCATAGTATGTCATAAATAGTAATAAAAAGTCACAAAATGCCATAGTATAATATGATAAAAATTCACAGTATAGTAGTATCATTAGTATAATATTGACATACTATACTATGACTTTTTCATGACTTTAATGACATAAGTATGAAAAAATAACGTTTCCTCTTTACCAGCTCTATATGTGCAGAGGTACCCAGAGCTCAGGTTGGCTCCAGGGTAGTCTCTCATGTCCAGACCTTCCTCCACAGCGCTGTGGAGGAAGGTCTGGACATGAGAGACTACCCTGGAGCCAACTAGGAGCTAGTTCACACAACACTCTGGGATGGGAGAAAAATGTGCTCTGGTTTATTGGCATTCCCTCCTGTTGTCCTCGCGTCATTTTTGACCCATTTTATAAAAGTTTCTATATCAGAATTTTGGGTTTCTTTCAACCAACTTTTCAAAAATAATAATGTGGATGGTTCCATACAACGCTCTTCACAGGTAAAAAAATTAATAAAATCAGTTCACTACTTTCATTGAATTGAGGGTTCAATTTGATTTTGATTTGAAGAAAAAAATTATAAAAGAATGTTGAAAAAAGTTACGAAAATGTCAGAAAGAGCTTCAAAAACCAGGGGAAAAAAAAAAAAGTCAAAATAGCGCAGAAGAAACTTGACAAAAACATCGGACAAAGTGACAGAAATGTCAAAATTTGGACCCTGAAAAACAAACAGTTGCATGGTGGACTGGACGACAACACAAGGGTTAAACCAATCACAAGCGCCAGGCGCCGGATGGAGCCACCTTGCTTCTGCTAAATAGTCTCAGGAAGGAAGTTGTTTTGGTGGAACATGTGTACGTTCAAAAGTAGTTTTAGTCGTGCAACAGAAAACTCAGATTGGACAGATAGTCTAGCTAGCTGTCTGGATTTACCCTGCAGAGATCTGAGGAGCAGTTAACCCTAGTCCTCACAAATCCACCAGAGGTTAGAACGCCAACACAAAGACAGAGGAAGGTGACGGACATCTTCATTTTTTTCAGAAAGAATTACAGAGAAAATGAAATAAAAATTGAAATCAATCATCCATCCATCCATCTTCGTCCGCTTATCCGGTATCGGGTCGCGGGGGTAGCAGCTCCAGCAAATAAAAATTGAAATCAATCATTTTATTTAAAATTTTAAATGTTATGCACATTTCTTTGTTATTATGTACGGAGCCCCCCTGGTCCCACTTTGTCAAAAAAATTAATTATAACTATCTCGTGGCCTCAAGATAGTAACTCGTGCTCGAGATAGTATCTCGTGGCCTCAAGATAGTATCTCGTGGCCTCAAGATAGTAACTCGTGGCCTCAAGATAGTAACTCGTGCTCGAGATAGTAACTCGTGGCCTCGAGATAGTATCTCGTGGCCTCAAGATAGTAACTTGTGGCCTCAAGATACTATCTCGTGGCCTCAAGATAGTAACTCGTGGCCTCGAGATAGTAACTCGTGGCCTCAAGATAGTATCTCGTGGCCTCAAGATAGTAACTCGTGGCCTCAAGATAGTAACTCGTGGCCTCAAGATACTATCTCGTGGCCTCAAGATAGTATCTCGTGGCCTCAAGATAGTAACTCGTGGCCTCAAGATAGTATCTCGTGGCCTCAAGATAGTAACTTGTGGCCTCAAGATACTATCTCGTGGCCACGAGATAGTATCTTGAGGCAACGAGTGGCCTCAAGTTAAGTGTAGGCCTATATAAAAGGAGAATGCACAATGGAGCAGCTTTTTACAAGTAGCCTATATAGCCTACATGTAAAAAGTATAAATATAGGCTATAAAATATGAAGAAGAATTATAAAGGACAATGGATATGCAGTAGAGCCCTGCGCGGGACTGTTTTCTTCATCCCGGCGAATTTCTGACCATTACCGCCCGCACCCGCAACATGTGTGTTACACTCCCGCCCGCTCCCGCAATGTGTACGTCCACTCCCGCCTGGACCCGCAAAACTCAATAGAGATGCATTGATGTTGTGTCTTCTCCCGTCCCGCATGAGAAAACACGTAATTTTATAGGTTAATAGGGAGAAGATGCAGGCAAAGAAGGCAGGCGCTTGCTGCTGTTAGACGGGAAGGAAGGAGCAGAGGATGAGGGAGAGAGGAGAGGAAGAGAGGGGGAGGAAGGAGCCGAGGATGAGGGAGAGAGGAGAGGGAGAGAGGGGGAGGAAGGAGCCGAGGATGAGGGAGAGAGGAGAGGGAGAGAGGGGGAGGAAGGAGCCGAGGATGAGGGAGCGGGCGGACGGTGGACGGAGCCTTGGCTCGGAGCTCTCCCGTCCTGGGAGGCCCAGACACGCTGATGTCTGCTCATAGATGGGCTATACAGTATATACTCAGTCAGTATATATGTATATCTATGGTTTCTGCTGGCGTTGGGGGGATTCCAGGCTACATCCCGATCCCGCAGTGTTTTTTTTAGCCGCCAGCAAAGTTAAAACCTCCCGCTCCCGTGAGATTGCGTTGGGACCCGGCGGGACTCAATCCCAATGCAGCCCTCTAATATGCAGCCTACAAGATTTACATTACTGTATTAACAGAATTGTGATGAACAGTACTAGTAAATAAATAGAAGCAGAACTGCACACTGAATATTAAAACAGAGAATATTGCACAGAATGTGAAGTATTGCACTACACTACAGGGTCCAGTTTAATGACAAAGGGTCCATGTGTCAGACACTTTACTATCTTGAGGCCACGAGATAGTTATGATTCATTTTTTTGACAAAGTGGGACCAGGGGGCTCCGTAATTATGTGTATGATGTTGAGAGGAAAAATTATGGGGGTACATTTTCTTCCGACATACTATCCTAACATTTTCATGACGTTTTTCAAGATATCTTTGACTTTTTATATAGGCTACTATCCGAATACTTTTTTTTTTCAAAATACTATACACTCAGACCTTTTATGAGGTTTTTCAACATACTATAGTATGACTTTTTTGACTCTTTTTGACGTACTATACTATGACTTTTTAAAGATTTTTTCCTGACATACTATACTGACTTTTTTTCCAACATATTATACTATGATTTGTTTGCTATTTTCTTCAACACACTATACTATGACTTTGTATGACTTTTCTCTCTGTCCTCTCCCCCCAGCACTCAGGGCCTTGTTTCCTGCAGCAAGATGAACTTCTCTCTCGGCCTCTGTTAAACAAACAGCAGCGCTGCTTGCTTTAGTTAATCCTGTAATGGATATTAGCTCTGCTCACACTGATCACATGTCAGACCAGACCCACCCTGCCTCGGTTCATCACGCACACAGCTTCCTTTCTTCCTCAGCTGGAAGGCTGAGAGAGCGACTGCATCAACATGTCGGGGGAAGAGTTGCTGCTCTGCTCACTGTACACGCTCGTCTCACCACCCCCACAGACGCTGGTGCTACTCTGTACCGACTGTGCAGTGATCGGGAGAGTACACTTTCTCTGTAAACGGTCAAAGAAAAACAGACATTCACATGGATTCCAATACAGCAAAGAAAGAATGAAAAGAGAAAAGGAGAAGAGACGTACAAATAGAAGAAAGAAAGCTCATTGCCATTAAAAGAAAGGGTAACACTTTACTTGAAGGTATCTACATAAGAGTGACATGACACTGTCATGAACACATGAACCCTAACCCTAACTTATGACAAAAACCGAATGACACTTAATGACAGAAGCGTTATGTCATAAACGTTTGACTTGTTCATGACAGTGTCATGTCACTCTTATGTAGATACCTTCAAGTAAAGTGTAACCAAAGAAAGTCGTAGTATAAAATGTCAAAAAAGTCACAGTATATTATGTCGAAAGTCACAAACAGTCATAGTACATGATATCATAAAAAGTCCTAATAATGAGAAGTGGAAGAAAGGAAGGAGGGAAAAGAAAGAAAACCAAGACTGGCAGGAAGGAAAAAGGAACAAAGAGGAGGACTTTGCTTAAGTTCAATGGAAACAGGAAGTGGAATAAAAACAAACCTTGTAATAATACTTTATTTTGATAATCATCATATTTGATCTCCAAATGACATTCACAGTGAAGTTACAGACTCGTACAGAAACAGCTGTGTGTTCAGCGCAGGGCACGCGTCCAATGAGAACCCTCTATCCGGCCGATACAGGAAGTGCTGCTGTCCTCCGTCCTCTGACACCAGCGGCTGCAGTGACATCACACACACACAACATGACATCATCGGAAACACGAGTATCCTTACTCAGAAAGGCACTTCCTTTGTTTTCTACAGTCAGGGGAGGACTTCCTCATGTTTTGCTTAGCCACACGAGTGCCCATCATCATCATCATCATCATCATGTTAGCGGCGACACAGAGTTAAACAGTGACATGACATGACATGGAGGGGTTTGGCATCATGAACATAGATGTCCTTTTGGCGTGATCTTTCTTCCACAAAGTACCATTTTGCATCTCAAGAAAGACGCCCGTGTCACACGTGCTTCATCACAGTAACTCGTACCACTCTGGTCGTCGCGGTAACAGGAGCTCAGGCTGCTTTATGACCTTTAAGTGTGATGTATGCTTCTGCCTTAAATCTACACCGTAGCTACGCGGAGACACCGACCCCGCGCCGTAGCCTGACGTGCACCTCTCGAAAAATGTAACTACGCGTCGCGGCGACGCACGTGGCTCGGCCGTGGCTTGGTAGCGTTGCATTTCCCCCCGACTCATTTCCGGGTTCTCCTTCTCCATCAACATGAAATCAAGGAGAGGGTTAACTTCTCCTGCTCCAGATTTCCCACCGTGGTCAGAAAGAACAGGGGAGACACTTTGTTTCTCTCACTCTGACTCTAGAGTCACTACTCACTCTGAAGATAATCACCATCACTCTCTCACTCTCTCTACCACACACACACACAACACACACACACACACACACACACACACACACACACACACACACACACACACACACACACACACACACACACACACACACACACACACACACACACACACACACACACACACACACACGCCGGCCCTGCTATTCTCTTAAAGAACTCGACGCACACGTATAAACTTCAGGCCACGGAGAAAGCTCTGCGTGGAGCCGCCGCAGAATCATAAATCACGCTTCAGTCAGAGGAACGGTCCGACGAGTCAGACGGGTCTCTGCTCCTCCAGTACAGAGACGGTTTAGCCTAGCTTAGCACAAAGACTGGAAGCAGGGGGGGAACCTGCTAGCCCAGCTATGTCGGAAAATGGGAAATAAATGCACCTTCCAAAAAACTCCAAAGCTGTCTGTTTTAGGGCCGACACCACGTATAAAGAGTAGTTTGCAAACCCTACGTGTTGGGACTGTTTGAACCAGCAGGCAAACTACTGAACATGTATCACTCCGGTCAGAAGTCTCTCACGCTGGACTTTCCGCAAACATGTTTAGTGTCTCTGAACCCAACACAACTGTTTGACACTTAAAGTCACAGAGAGTAGTGAGTGTGACAGTGGCTGGTCCATGAGATCTCAGCAGATCCAGGGTCAGTTTCCATCAATACATTACTGACGTGATATCCAAATCAGAAGCATAGCATTTTTACGGAAATCAAGCTGAAACTGTGTCTTAAAGTGCTCATATTATGCTCATTGTCAGGTTCATAATTGTATTTTGAGGTTGTACCACAATAGGTTTACATGGTTTAATTTTCAAAAAACACCATATTTCTGTTGTACTGCACATTGCTGCAGCTCCTCTTTTCACCCTGTGTGTTGAGCTCTCCGTTTTAGCTACAGAGTGAGACTTCTCACTTCTGTTCCATATTTGTTGGGAGTATGAGGGAGTGCCACGCTAGCAGCTAGGCGAGCATTATAACGTGTGTTACAAAGTGACCATGTTTGTCTCTGAAGTAAAGGCTGGACTACAATAGAGCTGTTTGGAGCAGTTTGTGAACAGTGTTTTCTGTTGGAGATGGTAAGTCCCTTTGGGGTGGACTTTGGGCTTTTTCACTTTGTAAACCTATAACATATACAAAAAAGATATATAACACAATAAAGGAAAGGGAAAAAGCCAAAAAGCATAATATGAGCATTTTAATGATCACACATTCAGGGTTTGTTAGTATAAAAACCATAATTATTGCGCGTGGCGTCACATGACTGTGGTTGGTTGAGAAATAGCTCCGAACTAACGGCTCATTTCTTGTTTTTACGACTACAATGTGACTGTGAGATATGAGTTTTGGAGTAAGACGGTAGTGATGGCCAAATGAAGCTTCGTGAACAGCTTTTTTTTCTGAGCCCACTAGACTAGGCTCTCTCTTCAACAAAGGGTTGAACACTCACTGAACTGCCATTCCTTTAACCGTTTTCTTTGAACAGAGAGCGCCATCTAGTGAGTTCACGAAGCTTCATTTGACCATCACTATGAGATGGAGTAGGAGCTACGCTAACAGTTTCCCCCTGCTTCTGTTGTTTGTGCTAAGCTAGGATATGAGACATTGAACTCTGGGTAAGAATATTGGACTGCATCTTCAAGGCTGGCGTATACTCCCGTCTGAATTAGCTTGCTCGGGGCAGAAAAACAGCTGTGGGCACCTCCCCAAGATAGCTAGTGATCATTTCACTACACACAGATTAATATAGAATAAACTCCATGTAAGCACAATATCAAGTGAAATAGTGCCGGGACAGATGGCCCCGGCCATTTCACTTTATATTGTGCATTAGTGGAGAACATTGGTCTGGTCCAATCAGCCCAGCTGGTACGTGACTCCATTATTTCAAACACTGTGCGTGTTGACAGGGACACCTGATGTTAATCATCCAACAGCAAGGAGAAATGATCCATACAGCTATGGATAAAGTTATAAGCCACGACGAGCACCGAACGTATGAACCTTGGAATGACCGATGGTACTTCATTTGGGAGAATATTCAAGGATTTCCACTGTTAAAACATGGGACATTTAGGCATGCATTCATTACAAATTCAAGTTGGAGACTTGGAAACAAGTTTCAAGTCTCGGAAAAGACATCCTTCATCTTGAATAAGTTCGCAGTAGCACGTCTGCTAAACACAAAAAGACAAGCAGCAACGAGCTTCCACACACAGCTCAGCCCGTCTCCACTCACAAACTATTTCAAAGTACAAGAATAAGAAAAATACTCTCCATATTTTACACCTAATATAAAATGTTCTCCGACATAAAAACGTTTCCCAGGCAATAAAAAGCTCCCGTTTCATAATCTGACATTTACATTTATATTTTACAGTAACATACATCAAAAGGGGGAAAAAAGTGGCTGTGTGTGTGTGTGTGTGTGTGTGTGTGTGTTTTTGCAGAGTTGTTGACATCAAAATTTGATAGAATATATCCGAGTCAGCATCAGTGGACTTGGACCATAAATTAAAGCACTCGTCATGATTTCCTCCAGCTGTTTGTGTCTGGATCGCAACATGTTCAGCAGGACACAGTGTCTTGTTGTTGTTGTTGTTGTTGTTGTTATTATTATTATTACCTACTGACCACAGTTGATTTAAGTTGGTGTTGAGGGGTAATAAGCAGCCAGAGTTTGGTTGGAGATGCTACATCGTCTGCCTCCAGCGGAGCTTCATCTACAGTTAAACAACATTTTGGGGTTAGGGTTACATCCAGCTGTGCAGCACTGGGACCAGGGAAACACACCGGCCAACCAAACTTTCATTTTGGTAATCAATGTAATTCTGTGTCATTTTATGGTTAAGCTTAGCTAACGTGGACAGCTCAGTCTCATATGAACGGCTCATCACACACACATCGCTCTCAGACAAATGCTTGATCTTTCAGGGTCAGGCTCGAGCAGCGTGCTACTCTCTGATGGAAATCAAGTCTTTTTCCCTGTCAGCGGCGTTGATCCCTTCACCTGTGGCGGGGAGATTTTCCATAACTCAATGAGCTGCTTTACTCTGTCACACACTAACAGACGACTAAAGGAATATGTTGATCGTCATCTCTTCGATGCTTGTCTACATTTTCCTGTCAGTGCGTCTCGTACATGTACACATTTGTAATCCCTCCTACAAAGCTCTGATTGGTCAATTATCTGTGGATGGGAGCAAACAGCCATCAGTGAGCATCAGACCTGATTGAATAACCGACTAGTTAGTTCGTACAGTAAAGGTGAAAATGCTACTTAAAAAAATGACAACCTGTGATGAATATAGTTGCTTCTAACCAGTTAAAGCTCTCAGTTCTTTAGTTGAGTGTATTAAATAAGGTTGGCTACCAGGGGTTTGGGACTGAGGAGGGTTGGGAGCCCAACATGGCTCTTGGAGAGGACACTAAACACAGGCAGACTATGGAGCTCTCCTGTTGCCCGTCAGCTGATAATATTCTGTAAAAAATAAAACTGTGACATTGATTCAGCTTGACAGTCAGGAACTCTCTTATTCTGACCCCTGATGGTTAACAGTGGGTTTGTGTCTCTGCTTTAGTTTATAAATATAGTGTGAAAACCATAAAAATAGTCCCCATGTACTATGATACCGACACTTTGACTTTGATACCAATACCAAGTTTAGTATCACGATACTGGACACTGATTGGATCCTGGATATCTCACAGATCAGAACAGTATATCATGTATTATAGAGCCGCCCTGCACAATGCCCATGTATTATTCTATCAATACTAAGTTGTACAACAGGCCATATCCACTGAAACATTACTCCAGTGACTAAAATCCCAGTTTGTTTTAGTTACATTTAAGTTGGGAGAGTGCCGCTGACACTACAGAGCCGTGTAGCATGTAGCACTATGCTCGGTGTCTCTCCGTCACTGCGTTGCCCGCTGAGGGTCAAAGCGTTTCCGCCCTCACACCACACAGTTTTCTGGCCCCAGGCTTGGTTCTGCCGACGGGGCGTGGAGGTATTCTTTCTGTCTGCCTGTCTATTAGTGGAGATCCAGACAAACTCTGCATGTCATCCTCTCCATCACTGGTCTCGCCCTGGATGGAGCAACGGTTCAGCTACAAAACAGCCTCGGGAAGGAGCTTGTTTTTGTGGAACATGTGTACGTTCAAAAGTAGTTTTAGTCGTGCAACAGAAAACTCAGATTGGACAGATAGTCTAGCTAGCTGTCTGGATTTACCCTGCAGAGATCTGAGGAGCAGTTAACCCTAGTCCTCAGAAATACACCAGAGGTTAGAACGCCAACAGAGAAAGAGGAAGGAAACGGACATCCGAAATGAGGGACATCTGGCGGAATTTCCGGCGGCACCTGAACAATCCTGGAAGCGAAACGTCGTGGATATAGACTACTCAATCACTTACAGCTGAAACCCATTTCACCTACAACAAGTACCAGACGTTGGGAAATTCCAATACCAAACCGCTTTTAACAAAAAAAGTACCTAAATGTTGGCCCACTGTGCAGCAACACTGTATATCTATATCAGCCATCTCCTCCCTGTCTCCTCCTCTGAATAACTGTTGATGAAATTATTTTAAACATCACAATAATAATAGGACTCACTGTCATTGTGTTTCCATATTTTGAAATGCCAGAATGTAAAAGCTATATCTTAGCCTAACAACACCGAAGATCTGACACCTTTTCAAAGTAAAGTGTTATTTATTTTTAGTTATTTATACACATTTAAAAAAAGAAAGAAAACCCTATGTCAAATATAAGCCTTGAATTAAACCAGTGAGATGAATCATGATTATGGTTTGATATCTGATTTAGTGAAGAAAAAAGTATTGCAAATATTATTTAATCCCTTTATTAAATCCCCTTCTTCAATATATTATGTGATTTATAATACAATTAGGGCTCTATTCTGCTGTTGCAACAACCAGTGCAGCGCTGCAGGTCTATAGTAATACACTCTCAGCCAATCCCGTCACTGCTCTCATAGCTCTGAAACAGCTGAGTGACACTTCCTCCAATCAAAAGGCTGCAGATGTGTCAACATGTGGCCCGCTTCCTTCACATGTCTACAGGGATTTAGATTTTCATTTTATAACTGAGTTGTTAAAAATCAAGTAGTAGTTAGTTTAGTAGTAGTCAGTTTGATTCTTAAAAGATGACTCCATTATTGCTGAGCATTTGCTACAAGTACCGTACTGATTTTGCTCCTGTTGATGAAAGCCCCAGACTAGCAGCTCTAGAAACAGACGTGAGCAGAGAGAGTTTCAGAGTCAGGGAAATAGCAAACTGTCGTCTTGCTGCTGCCACTGGCTGTTGTGCTGCCAAGAAAATAGAGCCATTGATGTTTCACTGGATATTGTTCTTTCATCGTCTCGCTGTAGTCAACGAGTCAGCCATCCTGCAGTTAGCGGGATGTTTGTGACTGGTGCAACCCTGGGATAGAGATCATATCTTTAACACTCTGACATCACACTTGACTTATGGCTAGATTTCTCAATCGTGTTGCTCCCTCAAAGTCCACATCGATCTGTTTCTGATGTCTACATGAAGCCTCATGAAGCATTCCCTTTACTTCCTGAGCCCACTAGCTGGCACTCTCTGTTCAACAAAAGGGTTAAAGCACACTGAGTGGCCATTTGTTAGACCTTTTTTTCTTTAAACCAAGAGCGCCCCCTAGTGGGCTCACAAGATACTTCATGAAACTGATGGTTCATGATGCTTCATTTGCACATCAGCAGGGCCACACGGCATCTGCAGAATCCAATTTAAAAAAACAAAAACACATCTCCACCCCAAGCAGAAAAACAGTCCGCTAAATTCTGCAGATTTTCATTCTGAGTCACAGCTGAAGAGATTGCGTTTTGGGTCTGGACATCACTAGTTCAAACATGATGGCATTTGAATCATTTCTCTCTGGCAACTATAACTCCTTGTTTGGAACCAGACAGCTGACCTCAGCCACATAAAGAGTCAGTGTTGTTACGCTGTAGACTGGGAAAGCCCTTATGATGCACCAGGGCTGACAGAGCCTCACCTGTCCACAGGAACGGTCTGCGAGTCTTTAAAAGGAAACGTGCTGACGGGAGCACGGCCATCCGCGGTTGTCGTGGTGACAGCCCATCCCATAGTCCCAGCCGTGTCACAGTGTGATGATGTTGCCGTCCTCTCTCATGCTCTCCTGACTGCTGCTGGGGGTGTGGGCGGGGTTTCCGTTCTGATTGAACGTCACCAGCGGGCTGTTGCTCAGGGACGCTCCGACGCTATTGGGCAAGGAGACGCTCTGTGGGAGGGGCCTGACCCCCAGGGAGTCCCTGTTAAGGTTGGTGTTGTTGCCGTTGGCGACCCGCTGGGAGTCGTAAGGCGTCAGGCAGTCACTCTCCAGAATCAGGTCGCCGTCGTCATCGTCGTCGTCACTGTCGCCCTCGGCAATGCTGTTGCTGTGGTAACAACAAACGACACGGAAAATAATAATTAAAGAACCGTTTGCTTTTTTGGGTTTATTTTAGTGTGCAGCTGATGTATTCTCTCTCTGAGCGGGGCTGTTGAAATGAATCACTGCACTGATGCATCACGATGCGGACCTGGAGGATTCTGACAGACCATAATCGATTATAGCCTACTGATGTCGCTTGTACATCTTTCTTTATTTTTGCCTTTTGTCTGTTGTGTTGAGACACTGCTACATTCAGGAAGTGTCTGTTTTAAGAGCAGATACAATAACAAAAAAAAAAAAAATGTGTTTATGAAAAGCATACGTAGCAATATTTCATAATATTGAGGAGGGAACGCATCATGATGATATTGAACACAGCACTATCTGATTGGTCACACGTCACGAGTCACAGCCAATCAACAGCGCTGAAGGCCGCTGAGCGCGGGCGGCTGTGTGTGGAACGAAAGCAGCAGAGATTACTGACGTCTTTCTTCTGAAGCAGAGAACTGTCCACATAATGCACTTTATGATCAGAGTGTTTTCATCACGTCTGCACTTCAGTGCATACTCTGATGGTGGGAAATAGAAGAAAAGTTGTTCTAGAGTAGTTGACATGGTTTAGACTAGTTTGTAAAAGCATCAGTCAGTTGACTTTAGGTGCTACAGTGAAGTGCTGTGTGTGTGTGTGTGTGTGTGTGTGTGTGTGTGTGTGTGTGTGTGTGTGTGTGTGTGTGTATGTACCTCGCAGTGATGGGGTTGCTCTGGGAGGCGGGGCTTGGCGAGTCGTGTGACAGAGCTGAGCCACTCGATCCGGCTGAGCCCACAGAACCTGAGTTGCCCATTGAGGTTTTGCTCCCACGATGCACCACATTGTTCCTCTGGTTGGCGGGTTTGACCGTCACTATGAGGTTGTGGCTGTTGGCCACCATCATGTCTGTAACCTGAAAGCACAGATAGATGCTCTTAGTCCTGAAGAAAGAGGAAAACAACACTCCCAGGATGTCAAAGACAAAGGAATATCAGTTCCTACTCCTTCAAATCTGAAAGATTGAGGACATTTTATTTAGATATTTGACTTCCTGTTGCTCTTTTCTCCTCTTTTGATGCTGTATTGAGATCACAGCACTTGTAAGAGCATCAGTTCTTCGACCAGTTTCATCAGCCTGCTGTACCTGAGGGCTCCAAAGCTATGTACAGTAGTCCCACTGTTAAACATGACTGCACCTTCAATACTTCACATTCTGGGTCAAAACTCTAAAGCCCAGTTCAGACCAAAGATTTGCAACGAGACAAAACCGTTTTGGAATGTCGCAGAGAAAAGTTCCAGCGGTCTGAACCGGCCCGACTCAGCTCGACTCAAACAGCTGATGGTGTGGCTGCGACTCAGCTGGTCGAGTCTCCAGAGTCTCCCGTTTCAACAGCCAATAGAGAAGTCAGCTGGTCGAGTCAGCTACAAACTATAGAAATAAAATGCTCCAGAATCCATTTTATTTCTAGGTTACAAACTGTAAACTGGTGGAAATGGCAGAGTTTCAGACCGAGGCTCAACGACAGTATGTGGTGGAGCGAGCTAGAGAGTGACTGAAGAGAGCGAGCGGTTATAGAACGAAAGCATGGATCACATAAATAAAACGTTGTTTTCGCAGATTCATCACTAGAAATGCAACTGTAGCAAACATCTCACTATCACTGACTACTGTGTTATCCACGTTCATATTCGGACGCAACAAATGATACAGTTAGCTACAAAAAGCCTGGAATGTCGGAAGTTAGAAGAAGGTACAGAGAGTCGTTGCTATGGAGATTATACAATGTCTCGTCTCGTCGCATTAGTATGAACTGGCAGCTTTCAGAACGTTGCAGACCGGCGTGTTGTGAGTGGTTGCATGTTTCAACTCGTCTCGCCCAGAATCTTTGGTGTGAACTGGGTTTAGGATTTGCACACACATCCAGTAAATCTACATTTTGTATTTTACAGGCAAAACTACATTTGGTTAGGATGAATTAGATAGGTAGGTAGATGGATAGATAGATACTTTATTCATCCCGAGGAAAATTTTAGACATCCAGTAGCTTAGACAACCATAACACAACAAACACACATATATCTCACATACATAAAAATCACTCAAAGAAATTTAAAGAGTTAACAATTTGTGAAGTGATTACAAAGGTCTGGTATGGACCGACCATGTGATGCAATGACCATGATAAGGTGCTATGGTAGAGTGTGTGCAATGGTGGTAGTGCAAAAGTGAACAGTGCAGGGATTGAACCGTGCAATAGCTTATTGTTAAATATTAACTTTGACTATGAAAAGACAAGAATTAGTGTCTGATATCCCTTCATTAGGATCATCATTAAAACAACCTTAGATCAGTCTGGCATTATTATCTGCTAGGGCTGCATGGTAATGGGCATCATGATAATCACGATTATTTTTAATCAATACTGCGATTACGATCATTTACCACGATTATTCACTGACATTCACAACATTTTTGTAACCTTAGATCAATGCTGCAGGTTTTAGATTGGTTGAATTAAGATGGAACAATGGATTGTTTTAGTTTAAAGTAATGGGACAGATTTACGTCATAAGAACACTGCGTGTTACTGTATGAACTATGCTGAACTGGTTTCACAATAACAGATTCTCAGCTTTTGGTAACCCTGCAGAAAAACAGCCAATCCTCTTAAATATGTTGGCAGGTCTCCAGGAGGTCATTTACCTGATCCAAAGATTTCCCTGCCACATCGATGCCGTTGACCTCCAGGATCTCGTCATTAACTCCCAGCAGCCCCGTGCTCTCTGCCAGCCCCCCCCGCACCAGACGGGATATGAACACCCCCGGGACCTACAGCAGGACGGAGAGAATATTACATCTATACACCAAATCTATGACACATACAGCATGTTATTTTTATATTTGCTATATTTTTATATCAATAACCTTATTTTTATGTAAGCATGTTGTCTGCACTGGTTTAATATACTGTACAACTGCAGAAACACTAACAGTGTTCATAGTCCCTCCATTAGAGATTATACTGATATATGATCCCAGGAATGAGCTGGTCTAGTCAGGGTTGTGTTTAGGGGTGTCACCATTCTCCAAATCCACGATTGGATTTTAGAGTAGAACAGAATAGAATACACTTTGTTGTCCCTGAGGGGAAATTTGTCTTGGGCATAGTGCTACAATTTGTTGCTTCACAACACAAACGTATGTAAACAAATGTAACAGGAATCTCAAAATCAACTAAAAAATGAAAATAAAATAAAATCAACATAAAAACATAAACATAAGATCAACAAAGCATCTTAGGACATACAAGAAGGACACACATGACTGTACAGACAATACGCCATCTTAAAATAGTGACTGTAATTATTAAAGTGTGATGTGCAAAACATGCTGGTGTATTTATTTCACTTTTGCTCTGTTGTGATAAGATTTACTGTTGGAATTCAGCAGCATGATAGACGATTGAACAAATGATAACTTTAGTCTGTTTGTTTTACATCTCGGCACATGGAATCTTCTTCCTGATGTTCGTAGTCAGGAAAGAGGGGGGGGGGGGGGGGGGGGGGGGTTGGGGGGGGGGACGGCAACGTCACAATAGGAGCCACTAGATGGCAGAAAGGTTCTTTACAACAACACTGAGTTTCTCAGAGTTTACAAGGTGCAGTTGAATGCACCATGAGTTTAACAAGGTGCACTTGAATGCACCATGGACTCCCCGTCGGAGCCCACACGTTTTACTTTGGTTGCTTGTTTCTATAACTCACTAACTGAGTGACTGAGTTGCCACACAGTGACTTCAGGGAAGCAGGAGGGTTTTCTGTTCTGTTGTTTCTCCGTCATTTCCGACTCCGGCAGAGACCTACCGCTAAGCTAACCATGTGTCTTTAGCTGCATGCTGCCAGCCGCTAAGCTATGCTGTGTCTGTTGTTGTTTTCTTCAGCCGTGCGCAGGTAGGCGGGGTGGAGAAATATAATATGCTGGGGGAATCGCCAATCATGCTTTTGATTTCGATAGTGGAAAGCGAAAGCTCATTTCGATCGATTTTAGATCTAAAATCAAAACCGTGACACCGCGGATTGTGCTGTATTTATCAGTTGTTGCCTTTTTTACAATACATTTCTACTGTATAAGTATTATTAACCCCCATTTATTGCTTTGAATGCTGTGGTGTATGTTTTAACTACTACTACTTTACTTATTGTCCTGTATGACAACACCAACATTCCTATTCACTTTTCATGCTTATTAACAATTATTACAACTTTGAAAATGTTAATCTTGTATTCCTTACTGTAATGAAGTCATTTGTCTCACCTTCTCGACTCCCTGCTGTGTGACCCGCATGCTCACGCCGTCCCGGATGTAGAAGCCCAAGGGTTTGTGGGTACCGTGCTTGTGCAGTCGTACCCGCCGATGTGTCTCGGGTAAGATGTCCACGTCGATGATGGAAGAGATCTGTCGGAAGTTCTGCGGCAGGCCTATCATAAGTCCCGGTCTGTTCTTGGAGTGGGTGGAGCCTGAGCCGGGGGTGCGCAGGCCGGTCAAGCCCAGCCCCTTTTTACGCCTCTGCAGGGAGTTGGTGGCAAAAACTACCGGTTCATCCTCTTAAAGAAGACACAGAAGGATGGAGGAACAGTTAATTATTTGTATAAAAACATTTCAACATTTACACTTTTACATTAAAGGGATATTTCAACAGTACACATATGATATAAACTTCAAAATCCTGCTTGTGTACCTGTAGATCCTGGACTTACAGTACAGTAGTGATCGCACCCCCAATGGTAAAACTTGAATGTACGTTACATGTATGTTGGGTGTTAGCAGCAGCAACGCTAACTAGAGATGGTCCCAAATAATTTTTTGCTTCCTGATAACCATTCCCAAACCTGAACTTGCGTATCGGCCAATACAGAGTACTGATCCCGATACCAGCGTGTTAAAAAATATATATATTTCATTGTGTTTCAACAGCTGTATACTACTATCTCTGTATGGATGTGATAGGATTTCTCTCTTAGTTCTTAACACAAACAATGAACGCCACAGAACGTTATTTTATGATCCAGTTTGACAGTGAGTCATAACGGAAAAAGAACAGAAATAAAGTACTTTAAATAGATCTTCTGGGCTACATTATGTGGTATTGGATCGGTGCATTAAGTCCAGTACTCACCGATACTGATACCAGCGTTTTAGGCGGTATCAGAGGCTTTTCTGATACAGGTCCAACTCTAATGCTATCACAGCATACACCATGCACATAGTTTAGTAATTGATTGTTAGTGCGGGCCTCATGGCAGTGGACTTTCAAACCCTTTACTGAATGCAGTGATCAGATCAGGTTGTGGGAAGCTGCATCTGCTGTGGGACAGACTCACACCTTTCTCTCTATAATCAAATCAGGTGGAACAGCACATTTGAATGTTTTCCTTTGTTCTTGTTTTGGAGGAACATTAACATAGTTCAGTCCAAAAATATTATTTTCTGTATCAAATTTCATATCTGGATCCATATCTCTGAGCACAGGGTATGTGCACAGGGATATTTATGTATCCACATCCTTTTCAAATCCCACACTTTACCCTGTGCACACATCTCTTTCCTTCTTTCTCTTGTTTGTTTTCCATATATCTCTCTGTGCAGCTTCATCAGTGATGACTTCACCAAAAACATATCAGATGACCAGAGAGGTCAATACATGAATATACTTCACTTCTTCCTCCACTACTTCATCGCTTAAGAACATTTTCCTGGCTACTGCTAAAGTTTTATCAGTACAACTACACTTAGTACTACTAGTACAGTTATTGCTCAAACAGAAACGGTTTCTCAAACTACTATAATAACTGACAGTTAAACTACACAATCTAGTTCTACTTGTACAAATGCTGCTACTACCATTAATACTTCACAAGTGACACGTATTGTTTTAAGGTGAACTTCTGGATTATTTTTGATAGAAGCCTGAATCACTTTGTCAGTTAATAGCCGAATTCCAATCACATATTAAAATATAAGGCTTTGGGTGGAATGCTCTCTTCTCTCATGGCTCACACGGTAAATTCAGTTTAATGAACTAATCATGTCGTCCTCACTATCCGGCTGCTCGCACTCTCTTTCTAACAGAGATACTGTTTCTATTCTGCTCCACACTGGTGACAACCAACTGGCATTGGTGCATAATAGCCCCTTCCTTTCTGTTCCACATAAAAAATACACCAGCACTTTTTGCACTTTGCACTTTAATTATGATGTCCTAAGATGCTTCGCTTAGTTATTTAAGTTTGATTTTATGTCGATTTTAGAATGTTTTTTCTGTTACATGTTTGTGTTGTAAAGCAACAGATTGTAGCGCTATAACCAAGACAAATTTTCACTCGGGGACAATAAAGTTTATTGTATTTTATTCAAAAAGCCAATGGAAAACTGTACGGCAGGACAAGTTCAGTTTGACTGACAGCAGTCTGAGAAAAGCCAAAGTGGAAGCGACTGGAAATAATTACTGAACTAAAACAGTAAAACAGCAGAACATTGATTAGTTCGTTAATGTTGTGCAAATGTACAGTGTACTGAATTTATCAAGACGACGTGGACGTGTTGAGTTTGCATCAACAGCAAGTTTAAAAAAAGAGCAGCTCTGAAAACAGAATGATCAAATCTACTAATAGAACAGGCCTGTCTGGTAATAAATGTCTGGCTTACTAAGGATTCAATGCATCATATGACAAACTCTTGCATGCATGTAAAACATTTAATCATATTTTCACAGCAATATTAGAATGTAATTTTTGTATCATCCGGTCTGAATGCGAGACTTGGACCGCAGACGTCACTCACTTTCCTGATTGATTAAAGAAGAATATCTAAGGACTGTGGAAGATTTCTAGAAAGCTCCGTGTCTGAGTGATCGGTGGAGAGGTTCAGACTCTGAAGCAGATTAAACACACACACACACACACACACACACACACACACACACACACACACACACACACACACACACACACACACACACACACACACACACACACACACACACACACACACACACACACGAGTGATCTCTGGGACTGCTGTGTGCTCTACTGACGGGGATGATCGGGGCCAGACTGAAAGGTTTAAAAGGGTTAATCCATTCCAGATGTGACTTGGATGTGATCCAATCATCCACTGATATCTGGCTGGATCCAATGTCTTATTTTTTTTCAAACATTCACAGCTTCTATTAAAATTGAGCTTCAATTGTCTGTCGTGATATTTTATAACGTCACCACACACAAAAAGAAAATCCTCAATTTGAACAAAGATATTCGGATTAAACGAGTCTTAATCGGAGGCTTATAGCAACATTATGCTACGACAGAAACAACGCTCTGGAGTTATTGGAAATGTTCGCAGCCAGCACTGGAAGCTAACTCTACTACGTATAATACTAATAATGGTAGTGTAGCGGGATCTTTATGTGCAACTGTGCAGAAAGACCAGCTTTAAACAAAATAGATAGAATGCAAAAAAAAATAAAATCCTTGTTGATGTAAAATTTGAAAGTCAATGTTATGAATGAAGCTTTGAACTATACGGTACATCACACGTATATAACATCTGACTCACACAGGGGTGAAAAGCACATGTTGATGGGGAGATAGGACTACCGAGGTACCCACTAATCACTTAGAACATGCAGACTGGGCAGAGCCATTTAATAGCTATAAATGGAACACCTTTCCGTTTCTCTGCAGGCACTGAGCCAGGCCCGTCACATGACTAGGTGACAACTCTCACACCCTCTGAAGCTCTGTCCCAGACAGTGGCACTACACCTCACTTTATGTTGCTGTTGTGAAAACCAATCTTTGCACATGCTTTGTATCTGGTTTCTGTAAAAGTCAAACCTTCCAATGTTTTCCTGTGAGCAGTGATACGAAAAGAAAAATACTTTGCACATCTATAGCATGATAATTAGGTCAGAAGTGGCAATATAAAAATTGTTGGGTACTCGTAGGGGTACATATTCAATTATTGGCATATTATCAAAGATGTTTATAAATATTAATAAAGTTATAAATATGGTTATTAATAACTTCATCAAATCAACAAACAATCAAAACACGGCACCACCCTGAAACTTCAGGGACCAATATTGAACTGTGAAATAGTCTCATTGTCAGTGGAAGGGTGAAATTCGAGCAACTGACCTGTGTTCGACCAGCAATTATTACAATAAGTACACAAATAATCACAAACAACTGCTAATTAAAGTATAGTAGAATTTATTAACTTCAAAATTATCAATGGCCAATCAATAATCCTTTGGTCAATTAAAACCAATATACCTTTTTTTAATCTACAACAAAGCAAAACAAACCAGCATGTGGGAAGACACTCTCTGTGTCTGGGTGTGTGAGTGTGTGTGTGTAAATAGGAGGGGGCTGTGCAGTTGGGTGCTGAGAGGCATTCAACCCACATGGTGAGACTGCACGTGACGGTGAGGAGGTACTGGTTACCTCGCCCAGATCTGGTAACTGGGCCGATCAAGTTTACCTGCAGGTGGGGCCATAAGTGTATGACCCCCTTTCCCTGGAGTACAGAGAAGGCGCCTGCTCCAGCCACCTTGAGGAGAGTCTGGTGGGACTCTGAAGGAAGGCCGTGGTTTTGCTGCGCAAAAGCTGGAGGCGGATCAGGTGGGCGCAAGAAATGGTGAAAGTCTGGCCTGACGGCAGGGTTCTTTGGCCAAAGTGATATGGGCACGTCTGTGGGCGTGGCGCCATAAAAGGGTGCACCTTCAACCATACAGGGGCGGCGCAGTGCATCACTGTTGTTCAGCGAGCAAAGGGAAGACCTGTGAGGGTTGGAAAAATCAAGGCTGCCAGACTGCGGCGGCTGTGTGCTCGCCGGCGGCAAGGAAGAATCAGCTGGATACAGACCTTGTTTTGGGGATGGACATGTGTTGTCCGAGTCATCAGGGGCTCCCTTCCCCTTTCATGGGGGCGGAGTCCAGGCAGAGTGTGGCTTTAAGCTACACAAAGTATCAATCACTGTTACCGCACAGGGTTTGGAAGGTTTCTTCCTCTTTAACGAGTGGAGAAGATCTGGTTTCTTCAGGAAGCAGGATTTTGCAATCAGAAATTAGCTGCGGTGTCTCCTTGAAGAGTACAGCACCTGTTTCCAGCAAACGGGCCGATAGAGGCTCTTGATAACTCTCAATTATGACCAGCTCTGACACCTCCCTACTGGAGTTCACTAGGCTGCTAGCCGTGGTCTCTGAGTAGACCGAAGTGACTGGAAGCTCCGAGGGGAGGCAAGTAGGCTCATCCTGGTCGGCTGGACCGTTGGATGTGGTAGGAGGGTCAGGCTCAGGGTCAAAGGCAGAATCACGTGATTCTTGGACGTGCGAAGGTGTCAGCATACTTACCCGTTCCGTTGGGTCAAACCGGACACT
This sequence comes from Zingel zingel, assembly GCA_023566125.1. Taxonomy (NCBI): domain Eukaryota; kingdom Metazoa; phylum Chordata; class Actinopteri; order Perciformes; family Percidae; genus Zingel; species Zingel zingel. The sequence continues at coordinate 26,461,302 of CM042320.1, forward strand.
CTTTCGGAGTTGGAGAGGATCATGCAGTCAAGGCTCGATCTGGCGAGTGCTCAGATCATGTTTCGGAGCCAGCGGGGGCCGTTCGAAACATCAGAAGAATCATAGTCACTCAGGTGAGGACGGCTCCTCCCCTTTGGCAGTGGGGATGAAATCTGATCAACGCGGGATGGTGAGCTTTGTGGCTCATACCGTTTGTCAGTGGACGGAACTCTGATTCTACCTGTTTTTTTCTGAGGTTGCAAGAGATCCCTCCCCCTTTTGGCAGGGGAGTGGTGATCTCTCCTCCGAGGGGGAGGAGATGAAGAAGAAGAGTCTCTCCTCTGGGAAGGTGAGGAAAAGGGTTTTCTCCACCGAGGTGGGGGGGGGGGTTGCTTGGTTACACTCAGATTAGCTAGCCGTTAGCTCCTTAAAGCTAGTCTATGTGTTAGCTGCACAAAAGCTAGTTAACCTTAGCGTGTGTGTGTAGCTATATGTTCATTTATATGTGTGTGTGAGAGAGAGAGAGGTTAGAGAAAAGGGAAAGAAAGAGATATATACTTACAGTGAGGAAAATAAGTATTTGAACACCCTGCTATTTTGCAAGTTCTCCCACTTGGAAATCATGGAGGGGTCTGAAATTGTCATCGTAGGTGCATGTCCACTGTGAGAGACATAATCTAAAAAAAAAAAATCCAGAAATCACAATGTATGATTTTTTAACTATTTATTTGTATGCAAATAAGTATTTGAACACCTGAGAAAATCAATGTTAATATTTGGTACAGTAGCCTTTGTTTGCAATTACAGAGGTCAAACGTTTCCTGTAGTTTTTCACCAGGTTTGCACACACTGCAGGAGGGAGTTTGGCCCACTCCTCCACACAGATCTTCTCTAGATCAGTCAGGTTTCTGGGCTGTCGCTGAGAAACACGGAGTTTGAGCTCCCTCCGAAGATTCTCTATTGGGTTTAGGTCTGGAGACTGGCTAGGCCACGCCAGAACCTTGATATGCTTCTTACAGAGCCACTCCTTGGTTATCCTGGCTGTGTGCTTCGGGTCATTGTCATGTTGGAAGACCCAGCCTCGACCCATCTTCAATGCTCTAACTGAGGGAAGCAGGTTGTTCCCCAAAATCTCGCAATACATGGCCCCGGTCATCCTCTCCTTAATACAGTGCAGTCGCCCTGTCCCATGTGCAGAAAAACACCCCCAAAGCATGATGCTACCACCCCCATGCTTCACAGTAGGGATGGTGTTCTTGGGATGGTACTCATCATTCTTCTTCCTCCAAACACGGTTAGTGGAATTATGACCAAAAAGTTCTATTTTGGTCTCATCTGACCACATGACTTTCTCCAATGACTCCTCTGGATCATCCAAATGGTAATTGGCAAACTTAAGACGGGCCTTGACATGTGCTGGTTTAAGCAGGGGAACCTTCCGTGCCATGCATGATTTCAAACCATGACGTCTTAGTGTATTACCAACAGTAACCTTGGAAACGGTGGTCCCAGCTCTTTTCAGGTCATTGATCAGCTCCTCCCGTGTAGTCCTGGGCTGATTTCTCAACTTTCTTAAGATCATTGAGACCCCACGAGGTGAGATCTTGCATGGAGCCCCAGTCCGAGGGAGACTGACAGTCATGTTTAGCTTCTTCCATTTTCTAATGATTGCTCCAACAGTGGACCTTTTTTCACCAAGCTGCTTGGCAATTTCCCCGTAGCCCTTTCCAGCCTTGTGGAGGTGTACAATTTTGACTCTAGTGTCTTTGGACAGCTCTTTGGTCTTGGCCATGTTAGTAGTTGGATTCTTACTGATTGTATGGGGTGGACATGTGTCTTTATGCAGCTAACGACCTCAAACAGGTACATCTAATTTAGGATAATAAATGGAGTGGAGGTGGACATTTTAAAGGCAGACTAACAGGTCTTTGAGGGTCAGAATTCTAGCTGATAGACAGGTGTTCAAATACTTATTTGCAGCTGTATCATACAAATAAATAGTTAAAAAATCATACATTGTGATTTCTGGATTTTTGTTTTTAGATTATGTCTCTCACAGTGGACATGCACCTACGGTGACAATTTCAGACCCCTCCATGATTTCCAAGTGGGAGAACTTGCAAAATAGCAGGGTGTTCAAATACTTATTTTCCTCACTGTAGATCTTGGGTATTGATAATGACCAGTCCTCTCAGTCAACTCATGTCTGGACTAACGTGAAATTAGTGCAGACTCTGAGAATTTCGTCTGACTGAGGGGACGTTCATTATAACCATAACACAGTGTACAGTACTAAACTCCGTGGAAGGAACTAGCAATGTAGCATGTACAGTTTACACAAGCTACATTAATCAACACAACATATCAACAATATCGTGATACATTCACAGAAATAGATTTGACTCAGCAGTCGCAATCATAGATTAATAAATCAACGCGCAACAGTAGCGCTTATTAATCAGATCACATTAATGGTAACATAAAATAGCAGCGATAGCAAGTTACTCATTAATAAAACACACTATTTATCTCTGCCCAGAAACTTAAGCCTTCTTACTGTTTGTTATCGTTCGTTAGTCCATAGATTCATCCAAGGTGAAACCAAACGATCCGTGTGCTCGTCAGCGATCACGGAGGAACTTTCCCTCCAAAAATGTCAGGAAGGGAACAGTTTAGTCGACTTGAGAAGAAAAACGTTGTTTCCTTCTCCTGCAGATATGAAAACACTGGAGCGTGGTTTCGTAGGATCCACGGTGCTCCCAGCACCGAAATTAAATCCACTTTGTTTTAAAAATGGAAGTTTTTAGCACAAGCGCTTGGGGCGCTGACCTGGTACAACCTGAGTTGAGATGGAAAGCATTCGTTTCTGTGTGTCAACCTGTAGTGACCAAAGTCACAGGGCAAAGACAAGAAGCGAGGGGTGACCTGAAGTTTTATAGCTCAGGCCACCATGCTGTGTTTATGGTACCTCTGAACCAATGGGAAAATCAAAGTGAAGCTGAAGGTGTGAAAACTCATTGTTGCAGTTCTTAGGCCCTCCACCAGTCTGCTGTTTTCTCCTCATGTTTGAAGGTACATTCTCCATTTTGGAAAATTCCTTTGTCTTAAGAGTTGGGGTTCCAGGCTGGTGACTTCCCTACAGGCCGCTCTCTGGCCTAAGAAGAAGCTTCAGGCCTTTGAAATTTCTCTGTCTCACAGACTAGTATCGCCAAAACTGTTAGACCTTCATCAGGCAAATGGTGTTACATACTATGAAGCTGTCTTTTGTAGGAGGTGGCTACACCAATCACCTGCTCCACGTGAAAAAAGGCATACATACTTAACATTCATTTGCATTTCTATAGGTAAAGCTTAAATACAACACTTTATATAGTAACGATAAGATACCATCCCAAAGAAATATATGAATATATTCTGATGTGGCTAAGCAGTGGGGGCCAGATAACAACCTCCACATGTTCCTGCATCGATCCAGGTCAAACACATGTAACGCCACACAGACTGGGGTTACCATCCTCCCCCATGTACAGCCATCTGTTCTCACATCATCCACATCTATACTGAAGCCTGGCTGAGACTACACACACTGGACAGCCACACATGGCATGCATGAAATACAGTAAGACTTTGTCTTTACAAAACATTTTTTTTGTTTGTTTATATCATCATTGTACTAATTAACTGTTAAAACCTCACACAGTGTGTGTGCCCAAAATCTACCACGCTGTCATTGTGCTTGCATGGTAAAAACACAGAAACCGCCCAGACAGACATCTGTCTGCTGTTTGCCTGTGTTGCTAGGAATCCTGAGCCAAACAAACCAAGCTGTCAGGCATTAGACTCCTCGCCAGCCTTTGCAAACGATTTGGTTAAAAGCTGCGTGTGCCAGCTGAGGGAGAACACCTGCTGTGATGTCTGAGATCAGGGCGGGACCAACAGCACAGGTGGCTCACCTTCACACCAGGGAGAGCACTGAGGGACAGTCAGACAGACTGCTGAGAGAGAGAGAGAGAACATCCTGAGAGCCAGGAGCGTGTTACTTATCGTGTACTTATTTTCTGATTCTGATTCTAATGGACTTAAGAAATCCTGGTTGACTAAGACCAAAACGATCATCAGTGGACTAATGGACTCAGAGATCAGAACATGCTAAACAAAGAACAAGTCGTACATATCACATATTCATTCAAAGATAAAACATACAAGACAGCCTTCTGTGGTGCTGTATTGTATGTCAGGAATCAAAATGATTTACGCTGTGAGCCGACCAGCGAGCATTAAAGTGTAGGCTGCTGCTGGCAGCCGGACTGCAGATGGGAACAGCTAACTGTTAGCGTCTGCAGTACGCCAGCACAACTGCATTCTATCAGCACGTTGTACGAACGCATTCCATAATGCTGAAGGGAATATGACAAACAACTTCATGTCATTACATCATCTGTTTACCAATGATCAGACTATACATATCAACACACGCACCGACCAATTTCAATTATGCTGATTAAAGGTCATGGTAAATTATATTTTCAATGGCTTCTGTGTGCTAACATTTACTCTGCTTTTAGTCTTGATGTCCTTTGTGTTTTATCTGGGACATTCTTTGTAAACTCTCTTTTGATATACATTAAGTACTATGAACTCATTACAGATGGCATTGGCAAACAGAATAGTTTGCAGATGCATGTTTAAATTTGACTTTACATTTTGACTCAATATGCAACATCAATAAGTGCAGTGGTGTGTAGGGATGGGGGCTACGGCCCTGTTGAAGGACCTAGGACTGCAGAGTAGTGGAGCAGACAGACACCTTTATATGAAAACTGTTTGATTCACTGATGGGAGTGGGCATCAGGCTCTTGTATGTGCATGTATGTATGTTTCTCTCCCCAGTTTGTTGTCACAATGAATGAGAACATGACAAGAAAAAGCACGTCAATGAAGCACGTCACACATTAATTGCCCATTCTCAGACTGGGCTTTTGTTGAGTTAGAAAGGAAGAAGAGCAGACAAAGTGAAGGCGGCTCTCTGCTGGAGACAAATACCTGACCTGCTGCATTCCTCATACCACATTCTTCCTGTCTGTCTGTCTGTGTGTGTGTGTGTGTGTGTGTGTGTGTGTGTGTGTGTGTGTGTGTCTGTGTGTGTGTGTGTGTGTGTGTGTGTGTGTGTGTGTGTCTCTGTCTGTAACACACTGTTTCTCTCACTGCATGTGAGTGTGTTCATAAGGCCACTCTATGAGAGCAGTATCCACCATTATTGTAAGAGCAACCCCCCCCCCCCCCCAACACACACACACACACACACACACACACACACACACACTGCATTTAGAGAGAGAGGGTGCATTTCCGGACAGAAGCTCAGCATGAAGGACCAGACTAAAGCCTGGAGGCACAGACACTGCTGAGCACACACACACACACACACAGACACACACACACACACACACACACACAGACACACACACAGACACACACACACACACACACACACACACACACACACACACACACACACACACACACACACACACACACACACACACACACACACACACACACACACAGAATCTGATTAACATTATAATCCATGTAAATCCTACTGTCCAGCATCATCCAAAACAAAGGTAAAGTCCAAACCCAAACTATTCTGTAAACGGTCCTGATATACACAACTGGTGTTAGCCTGGAAAACAGCGAGGTACATAAAGTATTATTTTATAAAGTAGTATTTTGTGTTGCATGGGATTCCCTCCCACTGTCCAAATACCTAATGCAGGCCAGGTTCACTGCTGACTCTAAACTGCTGTAGGTGTAAATGGTTGTCTGTCTCTATAAGCTGCTTTCCAGAGGGACAAGGGACCCCCAAAAAGTCCCTGATCAGAGGGTAGTACTTCCTGAAAGTACAGGGAGCTACAGGGTGGGGTTTTGTAGGGCTGACCGTTGCTGATTGGTCAAAAATGCACACCGCCCGGCTGCTTCAACTCACCAACCGCTTCATTCATAAAATAAGGAAGTACACTGATATTGATTTAAGACCAATTCAACAAAGGGAGAACATTTCTCTTTGTTTGAAAACTTTAAAAGTAAAGTTAGGCGTTGCTGTCCGCTTCTAGACTCATTTTTAAAAAGAGAGATTGTGCAGCAGTGCTGTGAATAAGAGACACATTTTTGATGGTTTCACAGTGGTTACATTCTCTGAATGTTGCAAATAATTGTTAATTGACTTCACAGATTACATATTGAAATGTGGTCCAATCCGAGCTATAAAGTAGAGGATATCTGTTGCATTAGTCTGTCCGTGTGGCCTACAGTCAGTCAACACAAGCTGTGATCGTGTGTGTTTTATGTGAAACTGGATTCTGTATGTTTAAAGAGTAAAATGCAATTAGATCAGATTGTATTCATGTTAGCATGTGTGTGTCTGTGGGAAGACAATCTTGCTGGTTTTCACATTTTCAGAAGCTGCTGTGTTGATTTTGTTGATTTTAAACCTACATTTACAATTAGGTTATAGTAAGGGTGAACATTATGAAGGTATAGTTGGTGGTTAGCTTTAGAGGATAGCTAGTGAATGCTAACCCTGAAGGACTCCTATAGAGATACACATATTAGAAGCTGTGAGTAAAGCCACATTCAGTTATATATTTATGCACTGCGGAAAAAAGCTTGACAATGTATATTCATAATGTCAATAAAGATCTGTATTGCATAAGCCCAAAGAATATTAAAGTAAACATAATGAAATGTGTATATGTTATAACTGTCGGGGCTCAGTTTATTGACATGAAGGCCGTTCTTCCCTGGCAGAATCTGAGAACAATAAATAGCTGCTGCCTGACAGAAAGTTAGTTAGGTAGACTCCTGCAGCTCACAGAGAGAGAGACTCAGTGATGGATGACACGTTAATAGTTATAGATCATCATTCACAATATGTAATTTGAATATCATCATGTTATCATCTGCCTCTGTGTTTGTCTGTCCCAGATGCATCATGTGTCTGTGATGTGCAGCTGTCATAAGCTTGTGTGTGTGTGTGTGTGTGTGTGTGTGTGTGTGTGTGTGTGTGTGTGTGTGTGTGTGTGTGTGTGTGTGTGTGTGTGTGCGTGCGTGCGTGCGCAACCTGTGTGTGTAACAGTGACCTCCCTCTGTAGTGCCCACCATCTGGAGCCAAACAGGCTGCCATATGGCTGATCCAGTGCAGGTCTACGATGGGCTGGTGTACAATGGAGAGAGACAGAGAGGGCGCGGCATGAAACACAGAGCACTCTTCATGCTAAGAGGGGGAGTTATTAACCCTTACCACCTACTTACAACAACAACAACAACTGGGAAATGCAATCTCACGCTTCCCTTTGAGAGATGAAAGTGTATTTTTCTCCCCACAGGTTACCAATCCTTTATAAAGTCTTCACTGAGTGTCACTGTGCTTCAGTTCATTAGGGAGAGCTGGGTGATACAATGATACATATCTTCAGAAAGATATAAACATTTCTGTTGAATTTATTTTCCTGTATCGTTTCTATCGCGATGTCATAACGAACCGCGTTTCCGCAATATTTACTTCATTCGCATGGAGCTATAGTGAAGGCCAAGTGGACACTCACTAACCTGTCCTGCGTGCAACACACAGCAGGACGAGTGGGGCTGTTCTTTATTGCTTCATTCATATTGAATATATAACATATCAGCCTGCCACACACTAAATATTATAGTATGAAATCATCACTATCATAAACAGTGCTGAACAGTTACATGAAGATGATTGTAGTATTTTCATTCATAGTTTTATGCAGCTGTGACCATCATGTTATTACTGTGTGACAGACTTAATTACAGTTCAACTAGTTTAGTATTTCCTGGTTCACGCCTGTCAGGTACCGTGCTCGGATCCAACCTGGTAACCGCTCAGGGCCACAGCAGCAGCAGAACTGTGACACATATCAGGTCAATTCAAATATCAACAATTTAAAACACACCTCTGTTTAGAAAGGATGCGTTGTACTGACAAGCACGATTATCCCCAGACGATGCATTTCACCAACAGGGAAGGATAGGAGCCAACTAGAGGAAAGTTTCTCTTTTCTTTGCATCATTACATTTCCTCCTCTTTGCTACTCTCCAGTCAGTGTGATGAGTGCCAGCCAGAGGTGTCAAAAGTATTCACATTCATTACTCAGGTAGAAGAATAGATACTAGGGTTTAAAAAGACTTCTGTAGAAGTTGAAGTATCAACCAAGCTTTTTACTCAAGTAAACGTGTAAAAGTATTGGTTTCAAATCTACTTAAAAGTATAAAAGTAAAAGTAATGTAAGGGGAAAAAAATAATATCAATATGCTTTTTCAAATTAGACGGCAAGTTTTGGAAACAATTAGCTCGTGGTATCTTGGGTGCACAGAGCTTGCAGCGCATTCGAAAGGAGTTGTTTTTGCATCCAACCATTTCGAAAAATTCTTCCAGGTACGGCCAGGGATGTAGAAGGGTTGGCTGGTCTTCCTGGCTACCAACCTCCTCGCTGGTGCTTGGTCGGGACATTTCGCTCGAGTTCTCTTGAGTCTCTGCCACGGACATCTTCGTACTAGGCTACATACGCTAGGGTGTCGGAATGGTATTTATACTTCTCATCCAACCACAATCAAATTCACTCTATCCTGATGGCGCGTTTTATTTGGATAGGTTTTCTTTTTTTTTTTTTTTGGGGGGGGGGGGGGTTTGAACGATGACAAGCCGGAATTGAAACAAGCCAAACTGAAATAGGAGTAACAAGGTTATTTGTAAAATGTAAGGAGTAGAAAGTACAGATAATTGCATGAAAATGTAAGTAGTAGAAGTAAAAAGTCTGCTGTAAAATAATTACTACCGTAAAGTATAGATACCCAAGATTTCTACTTAAGTAAGGTAACAAAGTATTTGTACTTTGTTACTTGACACCTCTGGTGCCAACACTTCTTGTCTTCCTTATGTCCTACTCTATCAACTCATTCCAGTTTGACTCATTTCCTCTCACGGTGATGGCAGAGTACCAAGACAGAAAACCTCTTCGTCTCTGCTCTCTGATTCTCTCCGTCTGTCTCTCTCCTCCCTCCGCCCCTGCATCTCGCTGCTCGTGTATAAATATTTGATTTCCTCGTCCTCTCGTCGTGCTGTACACAGATATTTTCAGCCAGCTCTCTATCTACCGGAGAGATACTTGTAGATTTCAGTCAGAGGACTGGGGGAGCCTCTCACAGCTGGAACATCATATAAATACATCTCTACACACATTTATAGACACCACCATGTCAGCCGTATTCTGTGTGTTTGTTTGTCTGTGTGTTGGTCCTATTTCTGTGGCACCCTCTGCCCCCACCCTGCTTTTCCTTCTGTATCGCCACCTGCTCGTTTTCTATTTCTCTTTCTTGATTTTTCTTTTACTTTTCACACACAACACACACAACACACACCCTTTCCCCAACAGGATGAAGCACTAATCTGCTGTCGCTTAAGAACTGAACTGACTAAAAATACTTCACCAGCGACATCATTGATTATTACACCAAACAATACTGCTACTTGTAGTTTTGTGTTTGCAGATTCATCTTCAGCCTCATGCTAACATTACACACAGACTCTGATCCAAGCAGGCTGTTCTCATGAACCATTCATACTGTAAATACGCGTATTATAAGCGACAAGTAGTAATGCACTGTAATTCCGTGAGATATCTTACAAATTGTTGTGCATACGTTTTTCTACGATATCATACGAACCCATTCATGACAATGGGTTGGTGTGATCCAGGACAGCCGTTTTCCTTTATTGACTTCATAAATAATTGCAATAACAAATTCTGTCAGCAAGATAACCAATACATTAAAGTTACTGTCCTCAGTCAGTCCGCAGCAGGGCAGCATTGTGTGGGCTTCTGGATGTTTCTACCTGCAAAACTACCACTGTAGTAAAAAAATGTTACCATGGCTACCACTGTACAGTAACACTAACACAGGATGAGACGGTTACCCGGGATACCACTGCAGTCCTGATGCAGGTAGACGTGATTCCCATACTGTATCCACACACACACACCTGATATGATTGATGAAGTCTTCTAGAGTTAGATAATCCCACTCAGTGGATAATAGCTAACACCAGATGGGCTGCTAACACACACACACACACACACACACACACACACACACACACACACACACACACACACACACACACACACACACACACACACACACACACACACACACACACACACACACACACACACACACACACACACACACAGAGAATGAAGGAAAGTGGAAATATGAATTTAAGGACTAACAGCACACAGAAAGAGAGGAAATTTGCTGTTCAGGGAGCAGAATAAAGCCCCTGCAGAGCCCTGACAAACAGGAACAGAGGATAATGATGTCAGGAAGCTTCTACAACCAGGGCAGTCTAACATTTTCCATACCGATACCGTAAATTCAATACCAGTTTCTAAAGGGTACTTTGTTTTCATAAAATCCAACAACAAAAAGAAATTACAACATTACAGTAGAACTGTTTTTTGTCAGCCCCTTTACACCTATGTGACGCACACTGTAGTCAAACCTCTCAAAACACAACTCACAACTCACACACACACACACACACACACACACACACACACACACACACACACACACACACACACACACACACACACACACAGCACTTCACTGTAGCACCTAAAGTCAACTGACTGAAGCTTTTACAAACTAGTCTAAACTATGTCAACTACTTTAGAACAACTTTTCTTCTATTTCACACCATCAGTATGCACTGAAGTGCAGACGTGAGCCCTATCTCTGTGTAACGTCGAGTTTTTCCTGCGTGTCTCTACGACGTGTAACGACAGCCAATTATTAGATCTTGGTAGAAGCATGCTTATTGGCTCACTGACACTGCTGAGATTTACTCCTTAGGTATTGACATTTGGTGTTAAATGACGAGGCATTTTTCGATACTTTGAAGGCAACTGGGTCGGTGCCTGAAAGTATCTAAGTTCGGTACCAAGTCCTATTTACAACCTCATAGATGTACACATTCACTTCACACAGCAATACGTCCTGATGCAGTGCAATATATTATAACAGCGACACTATATTTTGCAATGGCTTCTAGAGCTAAATCTAGAAAAAGCTGACAACTTTCAAAAGAACTGTATCACCACCACTAAATGCCTCAGAGAGTCCTGCTGCATGACTTCAGCTGTGGGATGTGGCCTATATACAGGAGGACTGCAGAGATGGAACAGAAAGGGATTGGGTGAGTAGATTGTTTTGTTCCAACTAATATGGTGCAGGCTAACTTCTGAAACACAATGATTAAATGACGCCATTCCTAATACAACATGTGTGTGTTTAAGATTGGACTGTTTTGGATTTGATGCAGTTAAATGAAACGGGATGTTAAAACTAAACTGTATAATCTTTCTGTCATACTGCAGTATCGTGGCCTGTGTGATGCTGTCTGTGAACGGATTTTTAGCTTTTCATTTTAAGCATAGTTATTGAAAGCATTCTCAGGCTACATTTAAACCGCTGCATTTCGGTTTTTACACTGTGCGATCTGCGTGCACCAAGTGTTTTTATCTGCAGTAGAAGAACTAATCTCTGTTTAAACTAACACGCCCAAACCTCATATCTCATCAACATTCTGGTATACTGGGCAGAAACTGGAGGCAGTGTGGAGACTCCGCCCACTGATGGTAGTTACCATGGTAACATTAGTAGCTTTAGTCTCAGAGAACGAGACGTCGTGACCGATAAGACCCAATCAGGAGGAGAAACGTTGTCGTCAGTGTTGGCGTTGCCAAAGGTCTCCGTTTGCGGCCGTTGAGACTGCAACATAACCCCGACTCCAAACCTAAACGGGTCAGAAGTGTTTCCAAATGTCTCCGGTTTAGGGGCTCGGAAACGCCAGAGCAGGGGGAATGAGAGGGGGACACATCAGAGCAGGGGGAATGAGAGGGGGACACACCAGGGCAAGGGGAATGAGAGGGGGAATTGCCAGAGCAGGGGGAATGAGAGGGGGACACACCAGGGCAGGGGGAATGAGAGGGGGAATTGCCAGAGCAGGGGGAATGAGAGGGGGAAACGTAGCCAAAGATATTCCTTTTTAAACCAAAACATAGCAAAATGTAGCCTTAGCAGCTCCTGGACAGTATGGTTTGGTAATATTACTGTCCAAAAGGGAAATCTTTGAATAGCATTCAACCTGACCGGTCTCAATCTGCCGCCCCTAGAAGATATCTAATGTTCTAAGCTTGGTGCCTCTGGCATTGGCACTGACTCCTCCTTCCTCCGGGCAGACGCAACCGCTTCATAAACCGTTCCACCACTCCTTTCTTCCCCAGTGCCGTGCTCAGCTTCAATAACAACTCCAAATGTTAAATGTATGGCTGTTGCCAGGTTACATATTTTTCATCATGAGTTATTTCTCACATGCTGTTTCAGAGGTGTCATCTATGCACATTCACTTCAAAACTGAATTAACTGAATCAGGCGGGCGTCGGTCCTATCCTTGTGTGGGCATTTGTCTCTTTTTTATATTTATCTTAACTTATAATGTTTATACTGTTTTTACTGTGCTCTAACTTCTACACTATGTCCTTTAACATACTGTTTCATATGCTGTCCGTCTGATCTGTTAGGGTTAGTACAGTGTGTTTAAGTCTATTGTGGTTGCAACTGCATATGGCAAATAACCTTGACCTGGTTGATTTCCTCTCGTTCTCTCTGTCCCAAACATCTTCCCCTCCCTCTCTCTCCCTCAGACCACTCCGTTCATCTGATTAAACTAGCAGCTGGCTGTGATTCGGTAGCAACAATAGCGGCCTGCTAAGCAGCAGATTAGCATCATTACATCATGGGTTATGCAAGATACAATGCCACAGCATGAGAACGTGTGCTGAGAGACAACAACGCATCAGTATTTATACAATAATCAGTCAGATAATACATGATGGAGGAACTAAGCACGAGTAGAAGTTTGTTTTATCCCAGCCAACAGAAACATCCTTCATGTGCCACAGAAATCATTCCTGACTCTGATATGAATTCTTTATTATATCCAATTCACAGTATTTCAGAGTGATAAATAATAGAGCCAGCTAACATATTTATCTGCCGCAAGTGCAAATGACTTAAACGTCTCAAAAAGCAAAGTGTTTTTTTAAAAGCGGTTCCTGCCGTCCGGCGGTTACCGCCAGAAGATCAGCGTGGTAAACTCTGTTCAGCAGCAGAGTCTGTGCACGTTCATAGCCCTATTGACGTGATCCAAACCGCCCCCCCCCCTCCCCCATTTAGATGACTGGAGGCAGTGAGCTACCGCGCAGCGCTGTGAAAGCCCCTTTAGAGCCTAACATTTATTTGGCTGGTGATACACAGATAGCCCAAACCCTGAAAGAAACTTCAGGTTTGACCAAAATCTAAGACATCATATTAAGATTCATTTCCTCATTATATAAGCTGCCACAGCATCAGTCATCAACATTCACTGAGAACAAAATCACCAGCCCTACTGTCAGTTAGGGGTGTAACGATACATCGATCTGGATAATCTTATATTGATCGCAGGTTCCTGAATCAAATCAAAAACGTATCGTGACAGACTTTAAGATATCAGTAAGTATCATGTAAGTATCCAAAGAATCGATATGATATGGTTTTGTGATAAAACTTGTGATTTACACCCCTACAACCTTTTTATTAGATTATTCCTCTCTTACTAATCAATGTTCTGATTCCTGTGTCATGCTGTGCTTAATCCAACAAGTCCTGAATGTTCTCAGAATGATGGAAAGCTTCAACATCTACAGTCAACTGTCAACTGACAAAAATCCATCTACCTTTAGTTGATATTGTTTAGTCAACTGCTGTTCCCAAGGTTAAGAGTGAATTAGTTAAGCCTAACAGAATGAGAATGTATCCCTCCGACACTCTGAAGTGATGCAGTGTCTGAGAGCGTCTCTGTTCCGTCTCTCTTTGCCTTCCTGACAGCAGTGTAGACAGAAAGAACACATTCACAACAACCCACCCGAGCCAGAGGCAGAGGTGCATGAAAGCAGGTGAATCATCAGGTGGCGCAGTGTCTAAAGAATAAAACATGTTTGATGTGGAGAACAAGCAGCTTCCCTGCAGCTGTGCACAGCATCTGACTCACACGCATGTATATAAATTCTGTGAAGGTATCAAAACGCTCAATCCAAAGAGAAATGCACACAGCCCGTATTCAGAAACTGTGCCTTTAAACGAGCTGTCAGGACTTCTGTACACTGTGATGTTACAACAATCCTATATATCGGTAGAAACAGTTACGTTACAGTCATTCCCTGGCTGCAGTGAAGGAGCAGAGACTCAGACATGGAAAGGTTGACCAATCAGAGCAGACTGGGCTTTTTCAGGAGGGGGTCTTAAAGAGACAGGCGCTAAAACGGAGCGTTTCAGACAGAAAGAATACAGGTATATTCAGACACACAGCATGGAACCTTTAAGAGAAAGAGGAGCAGACTGCTCCTGAAAGCCACTTCCCCCCACCTTTTCTTCTTTATAGCGCAGTGCCTGTTAAAAACTCACCTGCTTGCTTGCAGCTCTCTAAAACATTTTCACTATATTGCATCCCTCAGTCTGTCTCTAACGGTCTTACCTCTCTTGGTTATGATAATGCGGAGCAGCGGATTGGCTGACGAGACAGCTTTGTGGAAGTTGTCGTCATTGTTGATGGGAAGGAGGTCTCCGTGGACGTCGGCGTATCCCAGCAGCACGTCCACACCGGGGATGCGATGGATGGTTTGGAGGAGGTGGTAGAACTCCTGAAAGCCGGCCGGGCCGTTCCTCTTCAGGGCAAAGCGGCGGTATTCTGCCTCAAACTGAAGAAGACAAGGAACTCAAGTTAACACGCTGTCAGCTGAGACACACTAGATAATATCGCTGTTTACAGGTCCGTTTCACTCACACATGCTGTGCTGAATGTGTGTCTGGCGGCTACCACTAACATAAAGAAAGAAATACTCTCAGATACATACAGTCAGACAACACTGCAGTAAGATCATGTGGCCGTGGTTAGAAACCCTGCTGAGCCCCCAGGCCTCATGGTTGCACAATTCTTCACAACATTTCTGAGAGAACACACATTTTAATGGCTGACTAATAATAAATCACGCACATGGTGGTCCTGAAATAACATTACAGTAAGTAAGGCATTACACATACCTAATGACAAATTTTCAATAGATCTTCCCACACAGAAACAGATACAGTCTGTCTCATAAATAGTTACTTTACATGATGAGTATGTTCAATGGTGTAGCCGATAATAGACCTGAATACCTTTTTTCAATGCCTTTGCATTACTTTGGAAAATGTAAAAAGATTTTTTCTACAAATCTTTTTTTATTTATTTAACAAATAAGCCAAATGTTAAAAAAACAAGCAGCTCCAGTGTACATTTGGAAATTTTGATTTAAAGTGCTAATATTATGCTTTTTGGCTTTTTCCCTTTCCTTTATTGTGTTATATATCTTTTTGTGCAGGTTGCAGAGAAAGTGGTCATAAAACAACTAACTGACCACATAAACAGCTGTAATCCTGGGTTAAACACTGCCCAGTTTGGCTTTAGAAAACACTACTCTACAGAAACAGCTATCTTACACCTAACAGAGCAAATTAGATTACATCTTGATAAAGGCGGAATTGTTGGAGCTGTATTCTTAGACTTGCGTAAAACTTTTGACACCGTTAATCACAACGTTCTTATATCTAAACTCGCCAATTTTAATTTTTCATCTAATACACTTGCTTGGATATCGTCATACCTATCCGACAGAACACAGTGTGTGAAAATCAAAGATGTGTGCTCTAGTAATTTGAAGTGCACAATGGGTGTACCTCAAGGATCTGTATTAGGCCCACTACTTTTTAGTCTTTCCATCAACGACCTTCCACAGTACTGTCATGGAGTAGAGGTACAACTATACGTCGACGACACTGTTCTATATACACATGCTAAATCAGCTCAGTTGGCAGCTGAGAAACTAGCTATTGCCCTGGATGGAGTGGTCGAATGGCTAGATCAATCTTGCCTCACCTTAAATGTAAGTAAGACAAAAGGCATGTTCTTTTCTAAAACCAAGTTTCACACCCCAGATGTAAACATCTGTATTAAGGGTGAACAAATTGAAACTGTCACTGAATTCAAATATCTAGGTGTTGTACTAGACTCAAATCTCAATTTCAAAAAGCATATTAAGAAAATGACTAATATTATTAAATACAACATGGCAAATGTTAGACATATTAGATCTTCTCTTTCTACAGAGGCTGCAAAGATATTTATCCATGCTCTCATCTTTTCACACATCTCATACTGTATTACCTGTTGGGGGCAGGCAAGTCCAACAACAATAAAGCCCTTAGAATCCTTGTACAAACAGGCTTTGAAAGTATTCGACAAAAAGCCATTAAGGTATCACCATTGTGAGATACTATACAAACACAATCTACTTACTTTTGAAAATTTTAGAGTGTTTTCAAATTTGTGTACAGTTTACAAAATCCTAAATGGCTTGGCTCCTAGCTGTTTGTGCAAATTTGTCACTTATCGTGCTGCTGGTTCTGTAAGGTCCACTAGAATAGCTTCCATACACGACTGCATTGTACCCTTTCGCTCTTCAGCCTTTGGACAGGCAGCTTTTTCTTTCAAAGCCATTAATCAATGGAATACTATCCCGGACAATGTAAAAAGCTGTGGCTTGCTTAGTAGCTTTAAAGCTAATCTAAAAAAACACCTAAAAATGACTCAGCAATGCACGCATACTGTCAGTTAATTACTCTTCATAACTGTTGGTCTTGCTTGTCTTTCGAGCGGGGGGTGGGGGGGGGGGGGGGGGGGGGGGGGGGGGGGGGTGGGGGGTGGGAGTGTGTGTGTGTGTGTGTGTGATATGAAATGTAAAATATTGTTATTTTGTTGCATGTTTTGTTTTACTTATTAAGTGATGTTTTAATTTTTAAAATGTTGTATTTGTGTCTTTCGAGGGACTGCAGATGTAAATTAGCCAAAGGCTAACTCTGGTGTAATGCATCAAATGGTCACATTTATGTTTTAATTGCACATTGTCCCTTTTATAAAAATAAATTGAAATTGAAATAAGTTTACAAAGTGAAAAAGCCCAAAGTCCACCCGAAAGGGACTTACCATCTCCAACAGAAAACACTGTTCACAAACTGCTCCAAACAGCTCTATTGTAGTCCAGCCTTTACTTCAGAGACAAACATGCTACATCACTTTGTAACACACGTTATAATGCTCGCGTGGCACGCCCTCGTACTCTGCAACTGACTAGCTAGCAGTGCTTATCTAGGTACTGCGCATGTGCAATAGAGTGCGGATCGGGCCGCATTTTTCTGTCCGAGCCAAGCCCGAGTCCGACAGAGCAGTAACCAGACCCGACCCGAGCCCGACAGGCATTAAGATATTTCTGTCCGAGCCCAACACAGTTAAAATCTTGTTTTTTTTCTCATACTAATGAGAAAAAGCCTGTTTTTATTAAACTGTAGGAAGGCATTCGGAAATGTCAACAGATGAGCACATCAGCGCACACGGGGCAACAAGCGCACATTAACAACAACAGCTTATTATGCGCGCAGCTACATAATAAGCTTTTTTAAATGTAAAATGTTCAATGCCTTATGTGACCGAGCCCGACCCAAACCCGAACATCATTTCTAAATATCTGTCAAAACCCGGCCCGTCGGGTACCATCGGGTCCCGACGGGCTCGGTTCGGGTATCCATCTTCTAATGTGCAACTCCCAACAAAGAACAGAAGTGTGATGCCTCACTTGGTAGGTAAAACAGAGAGCTCAACACACAGGGTGAAAAGAGGAGCTGCAACAATGTGCAGTACAACAGAAATATGGTGTTTATTGAAAATTAAACCACATAAATCTATTCTGGTACAATGTATTCTGGTCCTGAAAATGAGCATAATATGAACACTTTAAATCAGGTCAAAGAACACGTAAGATATTTGATGCAAGGTTTCGGTTTTTCTTGACAGCTTTCTAAGAACTTGTTGTGTCTTTCACTTAAGGCCCAGACACAGAGCCGACGGCCAAACGTCAGCAGAAAAGGCAGATGGACTGATCAGTCTCCCCAAATTGGTCAAAAAAGTGCCTCGGAACACACCAAAGCTACGAGACATAATACGTCTCCATAACAGCCGGTGGCGCTAATCTGTATTGTCGGCCAAAAATGAAAACGGCAGCTGATTGGACGAATGCATCACGTGGGTCTGGTTTCTCCGGAAATTCAAAGCCAGACTGTCATGGCGGCTTGTTCAGAATACGATCTCATATTGTACTAAAATCGTTCACCGAAATGTGTTTCTGAAAACATTTTAAGAGAGAAATAGGCCGTGCAGTTGCTGAATCTGTCTTCATTTCAGATCTACAAAGGTCAGTTTAAAAGATTTTCGTCAGATTTTCAGAGACTCTAGTCACGCTCAT
The DNA here is from genome assembly GCA_023566125.1 of Zingel zingel. Classification (NCBI taxonomy): domain Eukaryota; kingdom Metazoa; phylum Chordata; class Actinopteri; order Perciformes; family Percidae; genus Zingel; species Zingel zingel. Next base: position 26,479,805 of record CM042320.1, read on the forward strand.
TCCGCTCCCCGTTTCCGGGTTAGCACTCCACCAATCAAATGGGTCATTTGAGTCCAACTGCTGGCAGTGCCCGCCCCGCCAATTATACATGTCAAATCGGCCAAAATGAAGGCCGACGGCCCCTCGGACGGACAACCCCACAGAACACACCGAGCAGACTCGAGTCACTGACCTCGCCAGACTGTCCGACGGCTGATTATCAGCTCGGTGTGTCCGGGCCTTTAGACGGAAACTTTACTGAAGCTTGTACTGATGGTGTAGGTGTCATCTCTCCTAACAAAGCTTTGGGTGTCAAGGCTAACCCTAACCTTACATTTTCACACACTTTGTTTTTCAGCCTAAGCCCGACACATCTGAACTGGTAATTAGTCTTAGATGTTTCACCTTCTTCTCTATAATTTGAGGTCAGTTTGCTTCCATCAGTAAGGAAGTATAGCATTGAGGTTTTACCCGTCGTACAGCCATGCCGTGCTCACTGCTGCTGTATTAAGTATTTAAATTTTTCACTAAGATTGTCAGCGAATCTTAAAGCATTCTCCAAACAGTACAGAGAAGAAGCATTATGTTGGCGAGCCTTGTCACATACCTCATGTGGATGTAATTATGGTGAACACTTGTTGTGACAGCATTCAGTAACATCAGGGCCTGAAGCAAGCCCACAGTTTTTACATTTTAAACAAATCTCCTCTTGGCACACAATCCCGACCTGCAGCAACGCTACAGCTACCGTGATCAATGCAGAGATAGGAGCGCTGCTTGGGTTGTGGGCCTGAGCTTTGGGCACGAAGGGGAGAAGTTGGACCTGACCCAAAAAGATGTGTATCCTGAGGCTGAGCCACTGTGCTTGTGCTCAGGTTCAGTCAAAGGCACTTGCAGTAAATGAAGGAATTGGCTCGTAACAAGTAGTTAGACAGTTACCTCTGGTGGAAAAGGTTCTGCTTAGTTAAATCTAAATGACCCAACGCTGGGCACAGCGGGAGGGGCTGTAGCAGCAAATGGCAATGGACTCAGCGGAGTGATAGTGAGCAGTGTCAGGTTATACTGGCTACACTCTACACCTGTATACATGTGATTGGATGTTATTAGTGACCTGGTGAGCAAAGCAGCTGCTAAATGAGCCACGGATGGTGAAGCATGAAGGAAACAGCTGACGCTCAGCAGTAGGGCTTGGAATTAGATTCTGATTCACAAGGTGCTGATTCATTTCCGATTCGGTATCAATTAGGTTTGGTAAATTTCAGTTACAGTACCAATTTATGCACACATTAAATATTTTTATATAAAGCACTAGGTTAATGTTTACATTGAGAATTAGGAAAGGTACGTTTTATGTAACAGGACTAAAACAACATATTGCAGCTGTAGACTACAGCCGGACTACAGTTGAGTTTAGCCGACAAAAGTTGAGCGTCATATGGCGATGACTGTTGAGTTAAGACACCAAAACAACTAGTTTGGTTTGGGTTAAAACAGCGGTACCTGTAATTAGTACTCCCAGGACACGAACACCCTATGTGTGCCCCGTGACGCCCTTATCCATCCATGGTGAAAAGATGTATTAAAAGATTGATATCTGGATTTTATTCATGTACTTTGATTACTCAAAAAAGACTGATTTTAATTGAATAATTGATTATTTTAACCCAGCCCTACTAAGCAGCTAATGCAAACATGACTTCCATGCTCCGTGTGAACTAATGCAATTCTCTGTTCAAAGAGACCTAAAGCTGCTGGTCTGGTCCTGCTACAGAGTCACAGCGCAGTCTGTAGTAGGCTTTCAGGTGGAGTCAATTATATAAAGCTAGCAAAACATTGAAATGTATTCATACTGAAATTCCGCAATGTTTAGCACACAACTCTAACCATGGGAAAGTGAAAGAGCAATAATGCTGTTAGTGCTGTAGGGAAAACTGTTAAACAGAGGACAGCCAGCTTTATACACACCACTTCAGGCACATTTGTTTCTTGATATTATCGGCCGATATTAGGCATTTTCCAAACTATTGGTATCGGCATTTATAATGGCCAATAAATGAATATTTAAAAAATAAAATAAATAAAATAAAATAGAGTGTTGGCGTTGCATAGTTTGTCCATCAGAGGGCGCTCTACAACGTCCCTGTTGGCAACACTCATTGATTTTTTTTGTTATTGTGTTTTTGTTCAAAGGACTTTAAGTTTCATATCTTAAGTTTATATTTTTATACATTTTATTTATCAGAACTTTAATATATTTTGATGTTCCTCTGTTCTGTTGTGACAATAAAACAAACAAGTTTATTTTTAAACTGCATTATATTATTTAGTGAGGACTCAAATAACTACAAATAACTCATGTTAGGGAAATCTGTTTATGTTTTGTTAGGCGTTTCTGGATTTAAAAAAAAAAAAAGATATATTGGCCGATATATCGGAATATCGGATTTTTAAATCAACAAATATTTGTATCAATATCGGCCTTAAAAATCCATTATCGGTCGGGCTCTGTTGGGGACCAACGTGTAGTCTGTCATGTCTCTGACACAGTGACCATGGTAAGGCCGTGTTTAGACAGCCTGCGTCGGCAGTCCGGCGGTTCGGCAAAAACGCAGGTCTTTCCATTCGTTTTGAACGGGGGTAGTGCGTTTAGGCTGCGGCGGGGGTTGCCGCAGGGGGGACACTCAAAAAAAACTTTGCAGGCCTCGGCCGATTAGTTGAGACCGACTTAACTTTTGGGGAAGTATAACCAGGGATCAGACTTGTCGGTGTGTTTTGAGGCGGTGTGAGAGTCCCGTACAGGAAACAGGAAACATCACTGCCTCTATCGCTGCCACAAAAAAGTTTTAAAACACCAAACAAGCACCGAGTATGTGTAATAGCTGAATGTTTCCTGCAACAACAAAGCACTCGCTATGTCTCGCTCGTCTCTTTTCGTTCTCTCTCTCCTGTGAAATGAAGCTGCCTTTGAGTGCTGTCGGAAACGCAAGATCTATAAACGGTCAAGAAATATAAAGTCTACTTGTGCTACATTAAAGAACACAACAGGGCGTCACACAAAAGGGCCGTTTCATTGACACACAACCCTGCTGCAAATCGCCCGATCACTTTTTTTTTGTCTGAATGCATCGTAACAGACAAGAGGATTGTGTAGGCTGAATCCCAGCATCTGAAATGCATTCGGGTTGGACCTGTTCTCAGCTCATCTGTTCTGTCCTTTCAGGAGACAAAATGTCTATTGTTGTGTGGAGCTGGCAGGACAGGTACTGCATGTGTGCTCCTACACTTTACATCACACAGTGTTTCACAATCTCACATGCCTCATCTCTCATCTCCATTCCTGTGTGCCGTGCTCAGTCTTCTTTGAGGTACATTTTGGAAATGTAACTCACACAGATCCATTCTAACTTTCTTCAGTCTACATATCTGATCTCTCTCTGGACTACCCGGCCTTGTCACTCCTCATGCAAAATGCCTGGACGCTGGGATGCATCAGATGCAGGAATTGCTTAAAAAAATTACAACATTTAGTAATTTAAGAAAGAGGCCTTACGTGATCAACAACATGACGTGATGTTAGTGCAGACACATGCGTATGATTGTTTAACAAAGTGTATGATTGTAACTCAGAGTAAACATGTTGGTTTGGGCGGGCGAGATGCATACCGGTCGGTCCTTTAAACTCTGGAAATACTTTAGGCAGGCTTATATAATTATGTAAATGGTTTAAGAGGACTGTTGCATAATCTCACTGTGTTGGTGTGCATTAGACAAGTAAATCAAGCCATTCTTAATGCTACAAAGGAACAGTAGCACCCTGTATAATTCAGATTAAGATGAAAACATGAATATGAATCAGTAGTGTGATATGCTGCTGATCAGTTTAACGACGTTGCGTTAACATACGCAGCATCCTCAAGCAGTTGAAATGTAATCAGTCACCTGAAAGCAAGACTTGCTACATAACTGTGTAAATAAATCTGGTTTTGGTCCAAATGATTAGAATATAACACAGCCTAAGTATGGCTGTGTGCCGGAGGAAGGCAGGACAGGCTCTGACTCCAACTCATTTCATCACAATTTAGACCTGATGTGAAAGTGGTGGATGAATTCCACTAATCAAACACTAGAAACCTGTATACCTTTACCTATAAACTGCTGCTACAGCGAGATGCACTAAGAAAATGATGCAGCACAAATGTGCTTGATTCCAAAATATTTACTTCAGTCACCACTCACCTCCACCCGAGTAAAGTTATGACACTGTGTTCAGCCTTATGCGGCTAATTATATGTATAATAGTTTACTGACAGCAATGACAAAGATGACAGTAAGTCATCTCCACGCTGACTCACATATGAGACACACCAACAGACAGTGTGCACAATATTCACAGTACACACAAACATAGCTTTTCAGGACCTAAAGTGTTTGGATCAAATGGCCTGGGAAAGTCTGCACTCCAGTTAGTTCCACATGATATTTAATCCATATGTAGGTAAATATAAGACAAGGATCAGACTCGGTTTAGGCAGATAGGACTCGAATCAGGATTGGGGCCAAAACAACATCCTAAAAACAAGTGTTTTTGTTTTGGGAACAGCATTTTCTTCTCTTTCAGATGTGTGTTACATAGAGAGGCAGAGATGCTCATTAGCAGTTCAGATTATAGAGAGAGAGACCGTAACAGGCTCTGTGTGTGTGTGTGTGTGTGTGTGTGTGTGTGTGTGTGTGTGTGTGTGTTTGTGTGTGTGTGTGTGTGTGTGTTGTCCTCTCCTGTCACCTTTAGTGACCTAAAGCTGCAAAACATTTTCAGTTTGTTTTGATCATTATGTTTTGTTTTCGCCACAGAAATGACAAACGTGTTATTACGCTACATTTAACATATGTATATTTTAAACACATAACTTAAAAATATAATTTAGGCCTGAAACACAGTAGCGAGTTTTAACTCCCTAACTACAAATCCTGCATACCTGCTGATCATATTTATTCTCGCTCATTAACTGTAGTCGACTCAAAAGTGACAGTAGGCCTGCTTCCTTCCACAGTGGCACATTATTAATGCATTCCTCTGTAATAAGTCTGTGGATGCTGGAGTTGCTCCAAGTACTCTATATAGCCCGCTGCTGGTGTTCGCACCAAGGGAAATGTAGTCAAAGGACATAGGGACACGATGGCTGTGCTCCAAGGCTCCAAGGCCCAGCATTAGCAATGAAAATACAATGAATAACTGAGAATAGATTCACATAAGGATAATAACAACTGACAGCATATTATCCCTTGCTTATAGTATTTTAGGTGTATATTTATTATAATTATATAAAAATGTATAATATAATAATTATAAAACTATTGATGTCAACATAGTTTTTGTAGGCCTGCCCTTTTTTGGTCTCTGTCGACTAAGATTTCTGTAGTCCATTTAGTCATTTTCTTATGCTTTTTCATGCTGAATGATTTATTAAAGAAACTTGTGAGCACATATCTGGTAAACACAAGATTTAAAGTGGTGCTTTTGCATGATTCTTTGTGGAGAAACTCAGTTTTAGATCTGTCCATTAAATCAATTCATCTAGTCGACAAAATGATATGAGCGTTAGTCGACTGAGACTTTCCGTCACACTCAAACAAACGTATCTACGTTTTGAATGTAATGAACGCACCTTAATATGCAAAGTTACAGCTGTCACACACATATTTCCTCCATTAGTTCCTCTAAATTAGCCTCCAAAAATTAAAATATTCTGATAAAGTACCATTACTTCCAAACAACTGCACCACTTCAGTAGGCTACAGACACTGCGTAGGCCTGCGTGTAGTTACAAAGTAAATATAGCCTGCACTTAACACCTGGCCCACTGTATATTGTCTGTATACTGTGGTATATACTGTATGTCGACAGTAGCTACACATCACTGAAAGTACAGTAGGCCATTAGAGTAACAGGCTGGCGGGACATGCAGAATAATTGAACGGGACAGAAGACAGCGAGACAGAGTAGAGATGCTGTTTGGACACAGAGAAGAGACGGAATATTTCGGAATTAAAACAGTGGTGGGGGTAGCCTGTAGGCCGCCTGTCGTGTCAGCACACCCATCGCTTTTCATCTGCTACAGAATATATTCCCCTGATTAGCAGCGTCGAGCGGTGAGTTTAAAGAGACATCATCCGAGCCTCTCTGAACGACAGCAGAGGGTTAATATGTTGCTGTAGTCGGTGCAGCGTTACCGTATCCTCTCATTATTAGCCTACCGCTTACATTATCAGTCGAACACCCCCATTACCCCCCACTCACTTTGCTCTTGACCTCCACCACACTGTCGGTGAGCTTGAACGGCGTCCGGTGCTGGTGCTGGTGCTGCGGCTGCGGCGGTCTGGACATGGTGCTCCCCGCTCGGCCGCTCTGCTGCTCGGCTCAGGCACTGCGGATAAAACCCATCCACCGGGGTTATGCTTCTGTTTCCTCCTCGGTCCTCGGGTAAACGGAACAATCCTTCAGAGAACTGCAGCGCTCATTATTTCACCTGTTTATGTTCTTTTCGGTTTTCCCAGCTCTCGTTCCTGTGTTTGTGTCTCGTGCCGTGCTGTGCTGTGTCAGAGCGTTTACGACACGGACAAGAAAAACAACAGAGCGCTCGCGGCAGGTGGAGTCCGGTAAATCCAGTGTGGGATGTGAGGTGCCGGTGTAACCCGTCCTCCCGCTGCTGCTGACCACACTGTGGATAGCAGAGGGGGCGGGGCCTGGTGCTGAAGACACTAGAGGGGCGTGGAAAGGCATTGGGGGCGGGGCATGCGGACACCTAAGCCAAAGAGCACTGCTGGTGCTGAAGCACTCGCTAACACACATAAACGTGTATAATGTACCGATTGGCAGAGGGCAGGGCTGTCACCATATCACTTCTGTATTACCAATAGGATTTAGGAAGTGGACATTACAACTTCATACACAATATTTCCTACGAATATATATATTTCTCAACATTCTTAGATTTTGAAATCAAATCTGTCACACATTTATTTTATAGAGGTTACATTCAATTACATTTTGGACTCAAATGGCACATGACATAGCCCAGGCTATTGTTAATCATAATATTAACATTGAATCTAAAAATATAATGTTATACTTAAGAACATAAGAAATGTAACACTGAGTTCACTGTAAACGTATTGGTTTTGTTTGGTAGGCATACATTTGATAAAAATGCAAAATAGCAAATGTTACGCCTGACTTTACTGTCTTTTCATGTGAATTCAAAGAATATATTAAGATTCTCAAACTTCTAAACACAAATTTGAATGAATGATGTATTTTGTTTTGTCTCAAATTATAACTTTGTATTTGTATTATAAACTGATTTATCCCCATTGCAACACACTCATACATTCCATTAACTCACATCAAAAGCTATACATTCATCTCTCTGACTCTTACTGGGTATCGGTCTGGTGTGTGTGTGTGTGTGTGTGTGTGTGTGTGTGTGTGTGTGTGTGTGTGCGTGTGTGTGCTTGTGTGTGTGTGTGTGTGTGTGTGTGTGTGTGTGTGTGTGTGTGTGTGTGTGTGTGTGTGTGTGTGTGTGTCTGCATGTGTGTGTGCGTGCGTGTGTATGTGTGTGTGTGTTTGTCACTTTGGCTACATAAGCAACCCTCTGCGCCTACTCACAGTTCAGTTGTCACCCCTCATTGTATTGTTTAATCCTGGATCCTAGAGTTGACACACAGGTCAGGTATGAAGAGAATGGAAACCGCTCTGTTGTCAAACACACCACCTGATATGTAGCTGATCTTAAACCACCTGCCTCGACTGGAAAGCACTCGGTCTGTTGTTCTTAATGTGCTGTAGAAAGAAAGATGACTGGACTTGATACTTTTTGTGTAACCCTGCGTGTTAAAGCGCCTCAACACTGGTTTCGGGTGATGGTGGCCACCTGAGCAGGACATGACTAGTAAAGCAGGGCTCTAGTTGGGACAATATATGTAATATTGGACTGAACAGCAGCCTTTACAGTCCATGGAGGTGAACCACAGCTGATGTACATGGCATGCACAGACAACATGTGCAATGACAGCCAATCACAGGCGTGACCAGGGCTTATCTCTAGTAGCCTGATTTATGGCCTATAGTTACATATTCCACATGCTGTAACACAGCTGTTGTCTTCTGATGGCAGGCTGGGATAAATGACACTGTCTGTGTGTTTTGGCTCATGTTATCTGTGTTTTTGTCCTTTCAGATCTCGTCATTGTGAAAACACAGATGCAAATCTGTCGGCTGGGACATACACTGCTTTATTCTGTGAGCCAAATATGAAATGACAAACAATGCTCCAGTGTTCTCTCTAACTGATAGTCTGCAGACATGGTAAAATATTTATCACAACTGATTGAACTGAACAAACTAGCACTGAATAACTCAATGTGTCTCGGTTCATCACGCTGAAGATCAAACAATATCTTCATCAGACATCAGAACACATCGGACTGCTATTATCTGCATTCACACTTTTAGATGATTCACGGTGACGTGCGTAAATGCTTTTAGACTGAACATTGTTTTAGGAGTGTGTGTGTGTGTGTGTGTGTGTGTGTGTGTGTGTGTGTGTGTGTGTGTGTGTTGGACTTGAGCTTTTCACCTCTTTCTTTTCCTCCTCCAGATTTACACCCCGTGCTTACCCGTCCTAATCATTCTTAGTACCAGCCCGTACTGGGGCCAGTGTGTGTGTGTGTGTGTGTGTGTGTGTGTGTGTGTGTGAGTGATGACAGGAACTCTTCATGCTTATGTAAGAGGCTGTAATTACCAACAACATGTAAGCCTTCCAGATAAGGATGCATTCCAAAGAGGAGAGCGAGCGGAAAATGAAAATATATTGTTTTTATCCCAAACTTTCATGTCTTCTATTGAACTCCATCCCTCTTTCACCCTCCTCTCTCTCTGTCTTCGCCTCTTCTTCCTTTCTCTTCACCTTGCCTTCACACGCTTCTCCTACCTATGCTCCTCATATGCCCTCCCCCTTCTCTCTCAGCGGCCTCCCACCTGATGGTGGACTGTAGGAATGTGAGGAGAGTTGGAGAGGGGAGGACTTGGATTGACAGTGTGTCAATCTATAGCCAGCCAGAACCTTGTTGTTACACAGTTTGTGTGTGTGTGTGTGTGTGTGTGTGTGTGTGTGTGTGTGTGTGTGTGTGTGTGTGTGTGTGATGACTCAGGCTCAGTGTTGAGTCAACTGTGTTTTACTGTAAAGCCTGAGGATTTCTCTGACTGACAGCTGAAATCTGAAGAAAACTTCAGGGAATGTTTCTCCTCATTTGTAGTTTTTGCACATGCAGTACATGCATGTTGTATGAGCCATGCAGTCTACTTTGTGTTTTGCTCAGGCCGAGGCTGGCCACAGGTTATTTAGGTTCCCGTCAATAAGCACAGGTGATGCTGATTGGACAGAGGCTCGGACAACATCGGGGCTGTATTTGTTTTTCTCCAGGAAGAGCATCCTTGCACTCTTAACGATCCAACAAGTAAAAACTACTTTCTACTAAAAAAAGGGTCCCTATGAAAACCATATCCAGTGTGTTCTGTGGATTATACAGAATAAAAACATTGCTTATGTAAAGACTGCTGCTAATATGAACAGAAATAATAAGGCAGGACATGCATTGTTATCTAATCCTGAAATATCAGGTAGGGTGAAAATTATGTGTCAAAAATCTAGGTGTTATTACATCTAATTGATATGTGCTTACATTTAGCACACTACTTAATAAATATGTTGAATCAAATTACTGCACACTGATACAGCATGGGCAGTGTCTATCAGCATACAGTAGGAGAATTGGTTGGGTTTTGAGGTCCTGGTTATAATAATAATAATAATAATAATAATAATAATAATAATGATAATAATAATAATATAATGTGTCTTACATGTGCAGTCTGTAACACATCCTTATACCTAAACCACATTATAGGTCCATTACCAGAACGATACATACGACCGTTCTATTTAACGTAACCAGGGGCGGTTTTAAACACGTAGTAAACGTTGTGTGGTTGTGTATGTTGTGTGTTGTGTATCTTACTACTATTAGATCCGTAGTTGAAATACACCTGATGGATTGTGGGTAACTTTAGCTTCTGTTGTTGGTGTTAGCCACGCTGCTGTAAAGACATGCTGTTGGGCTAATAAACGGTTAATATTCCGTCTTAGTCCGGGTTATGATTGTTATATCTAGTAACATGAAACAGTGAAGAATATAACGTTGTAAAAAGAACAAGTTAGGTTTAGGCAACAAAAAGACTTAGTCAGGGTTAGTAATATGTCAGGGATTGGCTCAAAATGAGTCACCTAAAACTGCTACGGCCTACTTGTCTGAACCACCTAGTCTGGAGTCTGAAATAAAGATACATTATTATATTACTACTAAAATGAGGACGTCACAGACGTGACCTAAGACGGACTGAGGTCTGTATAACCCAAACACAAAACTCGGTTCATTTCAAAGTGACTTAGAGTTAGTTTCATACGCGACATAAAGCCCAGTCTCCTGGGTGAAAGTCCTGTTTGTTTGACCCATTCAACCCAACCTGTGTCCTTACGCAGAACTTGGGTACATGAATTATCATGAATTCATGCATGACTTACAAACATACATTCATGTAGTACTTCATGAACTATCAGTGATGTACAAGGATTAATAGTATCTCATGCGTGACTTAATGCAGAGACAATACATTAATTAATACATGAATTAAGCTATTACAATCATCATGAGATGACGTATTTGTTTTTGAGGGGTCACAAAGATGATTGATCATATCTTATTTATCAATGTTAGGTCAGCATTTTATTTCAAGGGCCGCAAACATGATGAAGTAATGAAGAAGTCGTGTTTAGTTAGCCGTGA
>CM042320.1:26495682-26543182 GCA_023566125.1 Zingel zingel
TGAAGCTCCCACTCTCCTGCAGCTGCGAGCATCGCCTCCTCTCTGTTCCTCTCTGTGTCCCGCTGCTCTCGGACATCTGCACCGCACTCAGAAGTACGCCAAACTGATCCCTCAACACAGTCAAATAAATTAATGTGAATGACAGTGAATGACAGTGACGTGTTGAAGTCTGAACATTCCAGATGTTCTTGATGTTCATTGGCTGCTCAGCAAAATGATCAGTGCTTCAAATGGGAAATGTGCGGTAGAGCGAGAGAGAGAGTGACCGGATTAGCTTCAGAGTAGTCTCGCATTGCCAGACCGTCCTCCACAGAGCTGAGGAGGAAGGTCTGGCTAGTCCACACAGCATTCTGGGACAGGGGAAAAACGTGATCTGGATTATTGGCATTTCTTTAAACCAATCACTTTCGTCATAGACGGGGCTAAGCGCCGGACGGAGCAACGGTGCCTCTGCAAAATAGTCTCAGGAAGGAACTTGTTTTGGTGCAACATGTGTATGTTCAAAAGTAGTTTTAGTCGTGCAACAGAAAACTCAGATTGGACAGATAGTCTAGCTAGCTGTCTGGATTTACCCTGCAGAGATCTGAGGAGCAGTTAACCATAGTCCTCACAAATCCACCGGAGGTTAGAATGTTTATTTAAGTCATGCATTTAAAATGTTACTTAAGTAAAAGTCTGTAAGTATAATCAGGAGAATGTAGTTAAAGTACTAAAGAAAAGATTTAAGTAAAGTACAAGTACCTCAACAGTTGGACTTAAGTACAGTAATAATAATAATAATAATAATAATAATACATTTAATTTATTTAGCGCTTTTCATGGTACTCAAAGACACTTTACAGTAAAAACTAGCACATATATCACATTAATACAGATAAGCAATAAAAGCAACACATAAAACAAGCATATTAAAAGAAATTAAAAACAATAAAACCAGTAGCTATCAGGGGAGAAATGTAAGACTATTGTATGTGGAAAGCTAATCTGAAGAGCACATTCAGAATCTGCCGCTATTACAGTATTCTGGTTTTAGAAACATTCTTTGCACATGTATACAGCGCATTCAGAATCTGCATCTCAATCAGGGTTTTTACTGCAGTTTATGACAGTTTACATCCTCTTGCCTATGGTCAACTCTGTGCGTTTCTATGGTTACTGTTCACAAACCAACCAGCCATCAGTTTACAGGGCTGCGGTAGAGATGCACGGCCGAAAGAAGTAGAAACACAGCTACTTTTAAACACAATCAAAGACTTGGATGTCAACAGGTTTTTGGATATGACCTTTCCAAGAATCTGGTTGAAGGAATGAAAGAGGGACGCTGTGTTCACACACTCCAACACGTCCTCCACCTCTGAAAAAAAATCCCGTTTTGTGTAGCTACAAGTTATTGGGAATATCAGTGGAATATTCACTTTCATTAGCCATATGAGCAGCTTAGTTGGAATATTGTCTTTTTGTCTTTTCTGAATATTATGTGCATGTAAACCGAGGCAGTGAGGCTCCAGGACACCATGAATCAGTGCTGTTCACCCCCCCCCCCCACCTTCAATGGCATCACACCACAGCCTTCATATTTTTCCTGCTGCTGCTGACTCACAGGGAGCCAGCCTACCAGTGGCTCACAGCTCACAGGGTCAGCCATCTTACAAACCAAAAGCCACTGAGGGCGACAATTTATCTGGATGGATAGATGCACTGTCCCTTTAAGTACCCATAAACCTTTGTTTATCGAGTTCACTGGCAGATCCATTTTCTTTGTCTTTTTACTATCATAAGATGGGATCTGAAATGATAAGTCCCACAGTGGCTGACAGGGTCCTGTTTGTGCCAGCGTCTGACAGGATGCTCGTATGTCTTAATAAGGTGAGTCCCGGGATGAATAAATGTCTCACACGCTGTAAGATGAACAGCTCCTGTTCTCAGACAGTAGCCTTGTATTCATCATATGTTATGATGGACTTGAAGAGATACTGGGAAGTAAAATAACTGAAATAGTGTTAGTGATATTAAATATGAATCTAATGCATGCTGCGAGGCAATACTTCAAGAAGCCTCAGGAAACATCTTCCACCATGTGGTTAAAGTTGGAAACGTTTCTGTGATAATGTTATGGAGATTTCCTGACCTCTCCAGTGATGCATTTTAGGACTCAATATACAAAAAGAAGCACAGAGAACACGTCGGGCCCTATCTTGCACCCGGCGCAGCGCAAAGCCTGACGCAACTGTCTTTGCTAGTTTAAGACCGACGCAGTTGTCAATTTCCCATCCAGCGCCCACGTCGTTTAAATAGCAAATGCACCTGCGCCCATCTTTGCGCCCATGGGCGTGCTGGTCTTACAGGGAGGTGTGTTCAGGTGCATTCTGGGCGTGCTGGTCTTACAGGGAGGTGTGTTCAGGTGCATTCTTGGCGTATTGCTATCTTGAGGCAGAGGGAAGTGATCGCACCATTGACCAACAAAAACCTGGTCTAAAGTCAATAAGGCAGCATTTCATTGTTATTTTAACAGCAAATTAGTAAAATGCTCCTAGGCTCATGCACAGCGTGTGCACACTATGCTTGTTACACACACAGCACACACACACACACACACACACACACACACACACACACACACACACACACACACACACACACACACACACACACACGGACAGACAACAGCACACACACCTGCAAAAGATTACAAATAAATATATTACGGTGCAAATCCCCCATCATAACAGCAATGCTCCAAGGTCCAAACGCGCCTGGCTTTTAAAGGGAATGGGAGATGACACTCTGATTGGTTTATTGCATGTTACGCCCAAAACACACCTATGAATTAATGAAGACACTAAGAACAACCTTTTTGAACCATACGCCAGGCGCACAGACCCTTTTTTCCACCGTCAAACTAGCAAAAGTGGATTTGGACATGTCCTAAACGCAATTGCACCATGCGCTTCACGCCGTGCGCTTAGATCGTTAAAATATGGCCCTAGGACTCAATATACAAACACAGAAGCACAGAGAACACAGAGATGGTTAAAGTGATATGTTGCAAAAGTTCATGTGATTAATTACAGGGAAGTTACAGAGAAAAGTATCAAGGTCTAAACAGATCAGTTTTCCCCAGCAACTCCCACAGAGAAGTTTGTTCACATTGATTTTATACAGTCACTGAACAAAAAAATCCTTTCTGATTGGAATACAACCAAAATCAAATCTCTCCTTATCTTATGGGAAATTGTCTCTCTACAATACTCTATTATCATTGGACAAAAGTCCTCAAGCAACACTCCTCTGTGTCCTATAAGAAAACAGTATTTTTCCCCCACTGGTGACCTTGACATATACATTAGTTCACACATACATGGTGTTTCCATCCAGTCTACGAAATGTCTAGTTCCATTTCCATATCACAGCTCAGTGAACAGTGTGAGCAATTTTTGAACACAATGCATGTATAAAAATGTTCAAATGATTAAGAAAACTCAAAGAGTCATAATTCCTTTAACAATAAAATCACACAAGAGAATCCGTCAGCAGCCTGCGAGACCCTTTCAAGTTACGCCCCCTTCAGGAAATATAGACATCCCATTGGCTGCTTCATCTCCATAGTTAGGCTATAAGAACTGAATGGCTTTCATGGTAGAACATAATTCCAGCTTAGACTTGTGTAGTCTCGTCAAAGTAAAGTGACATAGTGATGTTACAACAGTATGAAGTGAAGCGAATTTGGGGACAAGGGAGTTGGGAGTGGGCGTGGACTCCAGTACATTACATTCAGTGTAGTCTCGCATTGCCAAACCTTCCCCTACAGCGCTGCGAAGGAAGGTCTGGCTAGTCCAAACAGCATTCCAGGATGGGAGAAAAACGTGCTCTGGTTGATTGGCATTTCTTTAAACCAATCACAATCGTCTTGGGCGGAGCCACGGTACCTCTGCAAAATAGCCTCGGGAAGGAACTTGTTTTGGTGGAACATGTGTACGTTCAAAAGTAGTTTTAGTCGTGCAACAAAAAACTCAGATTGGACAGATGGTCTAGCTAGCTGTCTGGATTTACCCTGCAGAGATCTGAGGAGCAGTTAACCATAGTCCTCAGAAATCCACCAGAGATTAGACGCCAACACAAAGAAAGAGGAAGGGGACGGACATCTGGCCCAAATGAGGGACATATGGCGGAATTTTCGGTGGCACCTGAATAAATCCCGGAAGTGGACCGTCGTGGATATAGACTACATTCAGTGTCAACAAACAGTTACAGTAAAACACGCGGAAATCAATCCTCTATAACTCAAGACACTATAATTGTTTAAAAAAGGAAGGGAAGGCTGTACATTTTTGGGCAGGGTGTGCAAACATTGTGTCCATAATGCCAATAAAGGCACCTTTACGTGACTTGTTGGACTTTCCTAGCGTAGTAACGGGATGGCTGACGTAAGCACTGCTATCTGGTACAACGGGACTCCAAAATGTTACCTTAATGTGCAGACTAGCTTCAATAAATTACTTTGATTAATATTCAGTAAAAGAACAGCTTGATGGGTTTTTTACAATCAGCAATCACACCTAGCCAACATGTTTAAATTCACCTAAATTAATTTAGCTGGGGAAGATTAAGCGCAAGCTGAATGTTAACCTGACAAAATTACTTTTTCTGCAGGAACAAGGCTAACTAACGTCACATTTCCTTTAGTTTTACAGAAGCACAATAATAGGGCAGCTTTCCTACATAGATACATGGGAATGCTGCAATTGTTTTTTTTCCTAATCTGGTAGCGTAACTAGGTAATTAAAACACACAAGAGTGTTTCATTATTCATTTTATTCATTATAGTGTTTCAGATATTTTGGGGACCTTTCCTCTGCTGTACAGTGGACATCTGAGCCCATTTGAAATATTGATGATATCTGGTTTTTGCATTTTTAGCCAGAGAAAAAATTGTTTTTCAGGAGAAATATCTTAGTTACATATTTCTTAGTTAGGAATGCTACAGTAATTTTGCTGTCGCCCTGTTGTAGGACTTTTATGAGATTTTTAGTCACAGTCAAAAAGAAATTCAGACAAAGACCTATTTTAACCCTCCCCTCCCCCCATAAAGACCATAGAAGCATAATTGAGTTGAGGTTCTTTTTTTCTGTTCTGTTGCTTTTGTTTTGCTGAGCAGACAGGGAGAAATCCCATTTCAAATTAAAATTGAATGACCCCCTCAAGCCCTGCAACACACACACACACACACCCACACACCCACACACACACACACACACACACACACACACACACACACACACACACACACACACACACACACACACACACACACACACACACATAGATAGGATAGTGGTTCAGTTGTAACAAAGCTCCAGGGCCTATAGTGAGTGATACATGGGGCTCAGGGGCTCGGGTGTGCACACCTTGTGTGTGTGTGTATGTGCACAAATAAAAAGCATGTGTGTGTGTGTGTGTGTGTGTGTGTGAGTGTGTGTACTACTATCGATGTGAAACTCAGGGCAGATTTGGGATATGAAGTATGAAACAATTAAGCTGTGAGGCGGAGCGCAGGCAGTCAGTGCTGACGTGGCTGTAAAGTGGTAGTGCAGGTCACAGCGGGCTGCAGAATGTACGCAGCTAGAAGACGCTCAAAGTAAGCTAAAGATGATAAATATGGAATTTGAATTCAGATGTATTGACTGAGATATGATTTCAAGTCCATGCCTGGGTTGTGGATTTCATTAGATTTTCTATCTGACTTCATGGAGTTTACAGGGCTCTGGATCATCTCTATTCAACATAGATCTGTTCCACAAAGTGCTGGTCTCTCAAGCCGACTTTAGTTGTCATTGAAAACGCTGAATTAAGTTCAATCTACGAGTAAATTATTGTCCTGTATGCTAAAGAGGACTTTTTTTACTGCAATCAAATGTTATTGTCTTTGTACTATCATAGAAATCATATTACTAATACAGAAACCCCTGTACTCCCCCAGGCGCGCCTGCGCTGCGTTCAGGCTGGTCTGCGGCCGGCTGACCAATCACAGCCACACCAGACAACGCTTCTGATTCCACCAGCTGGGACACACAGGCCAGGCAGGAAGTGGAAGGGCTAGAGCACCCAGTCAGTTTTCCAAATACACACCCTGTGCAGACTCCCGATCATATATCACATCACTACACAATTTTAGATTATTTATTTTTAAATCCCGGAAAAAATCCCAGTAAATTGTTGAAACAGAACAGCTGTGTGTGTGTGTGTGTGTGTGTGAAACACTACTACAAAATGTATTTTTGTTCAATTAGGCATTCATTTTTCAAGTATTCTGTTATTCTACAGTATTGAAAAAAACACAAAAAAGCAGAATATCTGAATCACAAAATTAAAAACTGAATACCTACCCAACCAACGAATAGTGAAATATTCAGTTCCAGCACTACAAACAGCAAAGGAGCATCTAGACCAGAGGTGCCCAAATTATGTCATATTAGTCATAAAATATATCTGAATTTAAAAGCCACGGGCCAAAAATAAATGTTAGTGTTGAAAAATACCATAATTCTTGTAATTCTTCATAGATGAAACTTTTATGTATATATATGTATGTGTGGTTGCTAGTGTGTGTGTGTGTGTTTGTGTGTAAGAAAAAGAGGGAGTCATAGTGATTGAGAGAGAGACTTTAAGAGCCAAATCAATAATGAAGTTCAAAGGCTACAACACACACACACACACACACACACACACACACACACACACACACACACACACACACACAGACACACACACACACACACACACACACACACACACACACACACACACACACACACACACACGCCTCAGTATTATGTGGCCTTCTCCAACATGACAACATAACAACTGGGACTTCACTTATTGATACTGAAGAAACCATATGCTGCTGCTGAGCACAGGGTCATCCTGACTGGAACCCTGCAACCATCTCCGCTTTTTATCAACTCACATGTTGGCTGTCTGCATCCTGGATGCTCACAGAGTTTGAATGCAACATAAAATGTTCGATCATTCCATGACTGAGCAACACTCAAGATTACAATGTGTTCATACGTATTCCTTTCATCCTATCTTTTTTTTGAATTTGTATTGCTTTAATGCTGTGTTCACACCCCCTGCGTTTCACGCAGCGCTAACTCTCTCCCTTTTATCCCTCAGCTGGCACCGACAGTGAGTCCATGTCATCCATCCTAACCCTTCAGTGTGGTCCGGTCTGTTCTCAGCAGATGAAACCTGGAACTCCCCGACAGATGTTGAAGGTCAAGGGCTGGGGGTTCCCATGTGAAAGCAGCTCAGCGGTGCTCCCATTAGTAAGCCGACGCTCTGTTAGTGATCCGAAAGACTGTCAACGTCCCTGCCTCCAGCAGCAGCCCTGGCAGATGCCGGGGGTCGTGGGGGGTCGAGGTCGTCAGGACCTGCGCCCTGCTACACGTAGAGCTGGGTATCATTCAAAAATGTATGATATCGGTACTGATACCAATACTGTGACTTCGAACCCTACGCTGGTCGACGTAATGACGCCACCTTTGATTACATAGGTGAACCGTTCAATTCAGTAGGCTGTGAGAAAGTGAAAATGGAACTGTGAACAGAAAAAGTGTTGTTTGGCAGTACTTTCAGTCAAAAGAAGGCCATTCAAGTCCAGCTACATGTTCAATTTGCAATGCCGATTTGTCTTGTGGTGGCAAGGACCCTAAACAATACAAAACATCGCCGCTGTTAAACATTTGGTATGAAACATCCGAAAGAATACGAGTTGTGCAACGTTGTTTACTTCATTAATGTGTTTACTTTGTTAATGGACTGAGGATGGGAGTAGGATTCGGTTTCGGACTCGGCAGAATCTTAACCAGTGAATTCGGGATTCGGCTGAACCCCAAAAATCTGGATTCGATGCAGCCGTACTTTTTTCGATACCAATTTTATAAAACAAAAAGAGAGTTTCCTGCATGTGACTCTAGAACATGTAACGTTAGACAGCCAATCACAGACATTATTAAACCTTGGTAGAAGCATTCTGCATGCTGCATGCTGATTGGCTCACTGACACTGATGAGATTTACTCCTTAGGGATTGAAATTGGGCATTGAATGACAAGGCATTTTCCGATACTTGATATTAAGGAGGCAATTCAGTAGGTGCATAAAAAGTATTGAATTCAGTACCCAGCCCTAGCTAAACATGACCTACAGACTTCACCATCACACTACGGCCACCCATTTCATTTTAAACATTGTGTTGTCCTTGGGTCAAATTTGACCAGTTTTCAAAGTTTTTTATATGTGAAATATGGGTTTCTTTCAACCAAATGGCCCAAAAATAACATGGTTGGAACCCATACAACATTCTTCGCACGTAAAATGAATGATTACTTCTATTGATTTTTGGGTGTTTAAAATGTTTAAATGGTTTCAAAACAGTATCCAGACTTTGACATATACCAGTCTGTGAGCCACTCAACATCTTCTGATCTTAACTATTAGTGATAATAATTCATAATGTATGCCTTTTTTAAACAAAAAAATGTGGTATTATTTCATATAAACTAGTTTTATTGACAATTAATAAAATAAAATGTTTAAAAAAGCGCCAAAAGCCATGAAAAAAGTGCCAAAAAAGTTAATTTTCAATTTTGGAAGACAATACAAGGGTTAAACATTGTTTCATAACCAGAACCACACAGAAAATACAAGGCTGCTTTTTTTTAAAACCTATATCCTAATATTTCTACAATCTCACATAATACCCACCACTGCTCTAACAATAATATTCAAGAATTACTTTGGTTTGTCCCAAAGGAAATGGATCTGCCTGCTCCTAACCGATGTTTAAACTAAATCACAAATCTGAAAAATATTCAGTGTGGATGACATTCTGCCATTCATCTTGCTGATTATGTGGAACTACTGATCAGTAGTTTTGCCAATATTTTCAATGTAATCCAATTTCAAGTTAAAATGATATAATGTGACCATTTGCACAGAAATTTCCTAAAAAATGACTAAAAGTATTGTTATATTTGAATGTAAATGTCATAATGTAGGCTTATGTTCCATGTAAATGTGCGTGGATGCTAAACAGCAGGCCATTCAAAGTGATTATACAATGTTCATTTTATATTTTTAATGAAATGTGGAATCTATGACCAGTGTTTGTTAAAGTGCCCATATTATGGAAAAATGGAAAAAAAAACATCCATGCTGTTTTGAGTGAGATACGGTTTCTGAATGTGTCCTGCCTTCAGTCTCCGGGTGAGCTGTTAAAAATCGGCAGGGCTTTCTACGTCACTAGCCGATACGAGGTGGCTAACCATAGCATGCTAGCATTCAGAACATGCTAGCTCGTTCTGAATGGCAAAACACTACTACAACACACAGTAGTTCACCATAATCTACAAACGAACTACTTACATGTCCCTGTTCTGCAGGTATTCCACACAAAGTTTGAAGTGTGCCCTCGTTTAGAAGAAGTCTCCCAGCTAATCCTGTCTTGTACTGCTGAAGTTGTAGAAACAGCTAGATGATGTGATCTTACCTAGCTACTGCACATGCGCGACTGCCAACAAATATGTTATAGCAGTGAGAGGTCTCACTCTGTAGCTAAAACAGAGACCTGAACACAGGGTGAAAAGAGGAGCTGCAGCAATGTGCAGTACAACAAAAATATGGTGTTTTATGAAAATTAAACCATGTAAACCTATTCTGGTACAACCTCAAAATACAATTATGAACCTGAAAATGAGCATAATATGGCCACTTTAAAGACCAGAAAATAAGCCACTGAAGCAAAGGCCTGAACTGTTGTTGGTCACAGATTATTGTTCTGGGGAGTGAGTTTTCCAGATATCCACCAGATTTAAATGTAACACATAGTTAAAGGTTGCAAAAAGCTCAATATCACCAAAATGACCTGAGTAACATCAGTGGAAGCTAGGACCCTGCCAGTGTTGTAATGTAACTGTAATTTTCACGTTTCTATACTTATTTCTACGTCCAATATTTTCTGATATAAAACAAAAATTTTAAACGGGCCAATGTGACCCGAAGTCAACACAAGGGTTAACAAGGTTTGGAACCCCTGAATATTATGCTTCACTATAAGGAAGCCACTCAAAGTTTTTTATTTATTTTTTTTATTTTTAACTTTTTCTTATAATTAACTACATTTAATATCACAAAATTACTTTCTCAAACTCAAGTACAGTAAATAACAGATATTTTGAGACTCTTACTCAAGTAATATTCTAGAAGGAGACTTTAACTTCTACCAAAGTCATTTTCTGATAAGATACTTGTACTTTTACTCAAGTACTGCTTTCAAGTATACAAGACTGGACCCTGCCTGTGGGAGATTTTAGACGTGTTAGTCGGTGCTCTCCACCATCATTAAAACATCAAAGGAGGATATATTTCTGCAGTAAGATGAATACTTGCTGAATCAGTGCTCCCTGTAGATGTGTGACAGCCTGTGGGGCAGCGGCAGTCATCTTTGTTGCACCTTTAGCAGAGCAGCAGATGGTCCCAGCCGCCTGTTGGTCCAGATGGAGATGGAAGAAAATAACACACCATCCTCCTTCAGTTAAAGGGGAACTTTGGTATTTCTCAACATGGACCTTCTTCTCCCATGCATTTGTGTCTAAGTGACTAAGGTGAGCAAAAATCTTTGAAATTGAAAATCATCGGGTAATTCAGTATTAAAAATATCTGTATTCAAAATCTAATAGGCTGCCATGCCAACTGAGTTTATTCTGGCTACCACTGACATTGTTTTAAGGTTAATTTGGGAACACGGTCATCATGCAGAATTATCGTCAACCTTCACATTTACCAACATTATGCACATTTACTGTAATTCTGCATAATTAAAGTTTCTCATATAAGCC
Organism: Zingel zingel; assembly: GCA_023566125.1. Taxonomy (NCBI): domain Eukaryota; kingdom Metazoa; phylum Chordata; class Actinopteri; order Perciformes; family Percidae; genus Zingel; species Zingel zingel. Next base: position 26,506,580 of record CM042320.1, read on the forward strand.
GTAACATACATATATATGTAAATAGGCCACAGTGCCAATCTAATAATATATATTTGTGGTGGTGGGTTCCAAAATGCCGTGATCGCTGTTCACTGTCCATGGTTCCGAAGTGTCGATCCTAATGGTTACTTGGCTGTGTGCACCAAAGATATAAAACAATAGATATGACATGTTGTAATTCTGACCTTTGGGTTAGCTAACGTTAGATGTGGTGAACATCACGTTAGGTGCGACCCCTCAGCTGATTGTGTGGTCGGTTAACGTTAGTGTTCCATGTTGCTGTCCTGTGGTTAATATTACTGTTGGGTTGATGTGCCTGGGAATCACTATTTGTGTGGATTGCAACGCAACCTGCAGGATTTTTCTGGAGATATTATGAAATGGGATTTAGAAGTGAAGACGAGCAGCTGCTCCTTGTTAACACGTTCTAGGTTTACACTTGATTGGCATGAAATCAGCTGTTTAGCGGTCAAATGTTATTGTTAGGGTTATAATAATAACTTTGTTATAATGAAACCTTACCTTTGAACTAAGTTAGCATAGCTAACAAAACAATGTTGGTCCTAAGTTATGTGTTTTGCTAACAAATCAATGTTGTTGAAGCCAGCAATCAGCAATAACTTTGACTTAGAACACAGCTGGTCTGCTGCTAACAGTAAAGTTACGTAGTTGACTGACCTTTCTGTAGTTTTAGTTGACCTATATGTAAAAAATACATCTCAAATTTACTCTGATGTGTGGGGACTGTAAATAATCTATGGTGGAGAGTTATGCCAGCCTCCCTGGTCTCTTTGGTCTTATTGGTAAAGCAACAGGTGCTGCACGACTGATTATAACGTTTCTGCCCATAGGTGACAGTTGTAAACAGTACCCAGGTAAGATGGCAGATGGTTATCCCATTACTTATGATGTCATGTCATATCTATAGTTTAATATCTGTGGTGTGCACGCTGTCATGATGTGTAGGCACATGAGATATAGTTGGTATTGTGTGGCGTTTCACAATCCAGCCTGTTATCACCATATTTCACTGAAGTGCACACACAGCTTGTGTATTTGTAAGGAGGATTTGCATGATGCTTAAGAAATCAGCTGTTTTTTGTTTTGGTGATAACTCTCACTCTCTCTGTGCTGTTTGCATTTGCTAAGGCTGGACTAGCAGCTTCATTTTTGTTTCATATATATATATATATATATATATATATATATATACATATAGATTGCTTTCAAGGGCTACGGTTCAAAGCGAGGTTAGAAGTAGACTTATTTATATAAATTAGGGCTGTCAGCGTTAATGCGTTAATCGCGATGCGATTAAGGGCTGTTGAGATGCGCTTAATTTTTTTTAATCACATTAATTGCATGCCGGCATTTATTAATTTATTTTACACTTCACTCGGCTTTGCGTCGTGCCTAACAGGCTACTATTTTGGCCCTTTGCAGCACCATTATTTATCATCAAGCTGCCACTTCCTCGTAACACATCCTGCTGCTGCAGGCATAATGGAGAAAGACAGCAGCAATGAAATCCTGAATGGCGCTTTTTATTTTCCAAAACTCCCATAGACAAGTTGAAAGCCATATGCATATTGTGTAAAGCCGAATTAAAATATCACCGAAGCACGTCAAGGTTGAGTTACCACCTACGGAGCTAAGCATAGTAGTACAGTTAACGTGATGCTACCCGCTAGCATGCTACAGAGTGCTACTTGCCGACCTGTGGATGAAACCAAATCCCAAAAAATGACTACAGCTCTTGCGAAACGGGTGGCAACTAACTGCAGACCTGTCAGCATCGTAGAGGACTCGGGTCTAAAAGACGTACTATGGTTGGTATGTTCTGACCTGTCTCGTTGCTGTCGATGGGGACAGCCCCACACACAGCCTGTATGACACGGAGAAAGCAGCCCAACTGGAACTGCTGCAAGGTGCTGCAAACGCTGTCTCATTAACTGGTGATCACTGGACGTCAGTGAGTAATCAACATTATTTAGGAGTAAAGATAGGGACTTTTAGTTTTTTAGTTAGGTACTTGGAGGAATTGTGAATAATGACATATTCACACATTTTTCTTTTGTTTACAGTAAATAAATACTTACAAATCTTAAAATCAAGTTCATAAAGTAACTTTCTTTGCATTCATTTAATTCCCAATCAAGATACACTGGTAAAAATTGCTTTCGATTGTTAATATGTACTTAAAAACTGTTTTGAAAAGCAAAATAATAGAATTTTAATCATGTGATAAAATATGCGATTAACTATAGAAATTCAGCAATTAATCGCAATTAAAAATTTTTTATCGTTTGACAGCCCTAATATAAATATATAGAAGGAAAAAGAAAGCTACAAGGGGTGACAGTCAGCTTAAAGGTGCAGTAAGTAAGACTTATAAAACTAACTTTCTGTCATATTTGCTGAAACTGACCCTATGTTCTAGTAGAACTACATGAAGCAGGTAATAAAAAAAAAAAGAATCCAGCTCCTCTGGCACCACCTACAGTCTGACAGTGATTTGCAAAAATCCACCACTCCCTGTTCAGATGCATCAATCAGGGCCAGAGGGGGGGGGGGGGGGGGGGGGGGGGGGTGTCTAACTGTGTGTCAATCACTGCTCATGCACACGCATTCATTCTCCCTTGTGGAAGGAGGAGCTTAGGAGACCGTTTGGGCTTTAGCAGAAAGGGGGGAGGGACTGAGAAGTTGTCGATGTTCAAATGTTTTGGCTAAGTCCTGGATCTTCACAATCCTACCTACAGCACCTTTAAGTGAGGCACACTATGAAACTGCATAGGGTTGCCATATTTTGAAAAATGTATTTGTGGACCCACGCAGTGTATGCTTAATCTTTTTGAGTTTACTAAAATGGAGAACATCTCTGATACAAGCTTCCATGGATGGGGGGTCATGAATCATGTTTGCAGTACTATAAGAGAGAACACAATAAACTTGGCTGGTAGTTTGCTTTTTTTCCCGACTAGGTAAGGGAGTCAAGGTTCGCTACTGAGTCCAAGTAAAGTGACAAGTCATAGGTGTTAAAGGCAAAGTGATCAGATTCACAGCCCTAACCTGACAGGAGTTCAAGTCATGTTACTTGCGTCCACACCTCTGTCATGTTCCTGGTGTGCAACAACCAGTGCTGGTCCAGTTCCACCCATCCTCTATCCTCATCCAAGTCAGTTGTTGCGGAGAAGGTAAAGATGTGCACAGCAGCAGAGCAGAGAAGAGGCTCATTTACTGTCAGCTCTACACAGTGTACTGCAGGACATCCCACACTGTCTCTGAAAGCTGTTGCTGCTGCATCACACACACAGCACAGCCAACAGTATTAATCCTTTTCAATCAATCCTTCCAAGACCTCCATACTACTGAGGACACCAAGCGCCTCTCCTCAGGGATGTGGGACTTTCACTAACTTGAGGTACATGCCACCATTTACAGTTTGACAGAATTAGCAGGTCACTGCAGTGGGCACGTGTTGTGTCTTCAGTATGAGGACCAGAGGCCTCTCATCTTTCTCATCTCTTCCTCTCCTGCACCAATTGCTGCAATTTGTAGAGTGTGTGTGTGTGTGTGTGTGTGTGTGTGTGTGTGTGTGTGTGTGTATGTATGTGTGTGTGTTTTGCAAATAATATGTGTGTACATTTCTGTGGTGAGCTGGGTAGGAGATGTCCTTGTAATGACTTTAATAAGGGACAAAGCCCTGTGGCCTATCCATTAAACACACACAAACACACACACACACACACACACACACACACACACACACACACACACACACACACACACACACACACACACACACACACACACACACACACACACACACACACATACACACAAACACCAGATGTGATGTATGTGGAAGAGAGGGTGGCCTTTAGTGCTATAATTTATCTTAAATCTCTCTCTTGCTCTTATTTTCTCTCTCTATCTCCTTCAGTCTGCCCTTACATATTCCTCTCTCTCTCACTATCACTCCCTCCCTCTGTTTTCCTTCTATACCTCTCTTGCCCTCTCAAGTTTTGGGTTCTCTGTTCTTTGTTTACTGTAATCTCTTGGGTATTAATGACCTGATGAAACTGTATTCTTTTGACATGTTTACAATTCAACAACAAATTGGCTACATGCATACACACCAACCTTATGGTGGGGAGTTTTAGGCTTATAGCTTGAATTTGAGCCTGTGATAAAAAGACAATCACATGTATAGGCCTACTTGGACACATAATCAGGTGGTAAAGCTGAGCTTCAGTGGCAGAACAACATCATGCCTCTGTGTGGCCTGTTGTTAGGTGGTGTATTCTCTCCAAACCAGTTGATGGACAATTTAGAAGAAAATAACCTTTGGACTCAGTGCAATTGTTTAGTCTGAACACACAGTGATTATACTACAACCCCTGAGTGAAGTCATTTCAAACTCATTTCTTAGTTTTTTGTTTTTTCTCTAAAGAACTCTGTCTGCTCACACTTCAGCTGTGCTGGAGAATAAATTGCGACTTTGTTACTGGAGGCCACTGTTCCCATCCTGTTTCCCACCAGTCAATGTTGGTTTCTTTTAATCAAGATCACAATCTGTCAACACATTGTAGTATATCTGGATTGACATTGAGATATCACGTCAATAAATCAGGCCTCTGCTGTATTACTGTGTTGCAATGTGACATGTAATCAATAAAAAAATAATTACGCTGTGTGGCAGAAAAAAATTATGTACATTGTATTTTGAGCTCGGGGTACTCTGTGGTTGTCCGAGTTCAGAGCTCGGAAATACAAGGTCGGGGGCGTGTTTTTGACTTTGACCTTGGAAAATCCAACTTCAGAGTACAAATGGAATGCACTATTATTACTCTCTAACATATCATCTGGGATTACAGACTATTAGCACATTTTGCATCTGTTGTAAATGTACTTTCAAGGGATATGTTTCCAGTGTTTAAAGCTCCAGTATTGTTTGAGACTGGTGGTAACTCAGTTCACATACACAGTACATGCAGATAACTAGCAAGGACCACGCCACAAACATATCTCTTTTAAAGATTTAATGAATTCTTGATTATGTAAGTATATTATTCCTTTTCTTTTTTTGTTTGTTATGCAATTCTATTATGTTTACATTATTGTTTTTTCATAGTCATAATAAGCTAGTGGATTGTTCAATCCCTGCACTGTTCACTTTTGCACTACCACCATTGCACAAACTCTACCTTATCATGGTCATTGCATCACATGGTCGGTCCATACCAGACCTTTGTAATCACTTCACAAATTGTTAACGCTTTAAATTTCTGTGAGTGATTTTTATGTATGTGAGATATATGTGTGTATGTGTGTTTGTTGTGTTATGGTTATCTAAGCTACTGGATGTCTAAAATTCCCCTTGGGATGAATAAAGTATATCTATCTATCTATCTATCTATCTATCTATCTATCTATCTATCTATCTATCTATCTATCTATCTATCTATCTATCTATCTATCTATCTATCTATCTATCTATCTATCTATCTATCTATCTATCTATGTTGAATGTGAACATAGGAATAGGTGGGGTGAGATTGAAAGGGGGATGTTGTCTGGTTGGTTGGTCCGGTGGAATGACACTTCCCTCTAGGACCCCCCTGACGGTTCCTAGAATGACAAATGAGAGAGGTATGCACCGGGTTGAGCAGGAAGGGATGAGGGAAGAGGGGATGAAGGGATGAGGTAGGTGAGAAGGCGAGGTATCGAAGGGAAAGGGAGGGTGGGTCGAGAATGCGGAGACAAACAGCACTGAGAGGGTTTTACGAAGAATATATGATTAGAGGTGTAGTTGAGGGGTGGCCCTGCTCCCCAACCTAAGTTAATTCATTAACTTTATATAACTTTAGTCTTTAGAGAGAATCATCAGGAAGGGCTTTGAAAATCAACTCGCCATACAAAAGACAATTTTCTTTATCGATTGTCTCTCAGATGAAGTGTGTGGCTCTTTTCTTTGAGATTCAGGATCAGGTTTAACCTACGAAGCCTCTTCAGAGCATGCAACACATCCATGGCGCTCACCGTCTTCCTCTTGGCGTGCTCGCTGTTAGCTGATGACATCACGGATCCCGTTCTCCAGGAACACCTTCAGCACACTTGGCCGCGGCGAGCCAGACGGAGGAATGGAGGGTTAGGTGATCCTCTGGATGTTTTCACTGAGAACTTTAGGCTTTCTGCTAGCCATCCACAACGTTACTGCTGCATCACTTCCTGACTTCACAAACTGCGGAGCGGCCTGAGGCCTAAATCACAGATTGCACTCGCGTCAAAGAAATTGGTGGAAGTTTGATGTAGGCCTTCAGAAACCCAATATATGGCAAAGTCATAGTGCCACAGAAGAGAAAAAGCAGATGAAGCAGACAGAGTGACACATTCAGGTAACTTTAGATAGAGAGGTCTTGGTGATGGTCTGCAGTATTTTTTGATATTGTGACCAGTGCATTAGCGGTGGTTTGTGATGTGAAACGTGTGGTGAGACTTAGAGTCTTACAGGGTGACTGTGGAATGCTACTGCGGTGCCATGAAGTCAGAATAACCTGCCAGAAAGAGGCTCTAATGCCACTTAATGGGCCATAGTGGCCTCCATGTGTGTGTGTGTGTTGATGGTTGCTGACTCGTGGGCTTTTGTGGCGAAGGAGCATTAGTAAATTGGGGGGAAGGCATTAGTGAACAGTTCGAAGTTAACGGTGGGATTTAAAACAGTGCTGGATCTGCGGTCTGCTTCCATTAACGTGGCTGAATGGGGAGAGATAAGTTAGAAAGTTGGTTTGGGATTGTGTTTCTGTGTGTGCTCTATGGGACATTGGAGAATATGAAATGTGTGTGTGTGTGTGTGTGTGTGTGTGTGTGTGTGTGTGTGTGTGTGTGTGTGTGTGTGTGTGTGTGTGTGTGTGTGTTCTGGTGAAGCATAGGGAGGACTGCAGACATCAACATAACAACATAACATGCTGTCTCGTTCTAACCAATAATGGCAGGGATAAAATGCCTCGTATTGATGACTTAAAAGATAAAATGACCACAGATAATCAGGTTGTCCAGGATTGGATAACGCCTCCCTCTGCACTTTGGTCAAATTAGGCAAAAAAAGATCCATTTAAATTAGGCAAAAGCTGCTAGCTAATATATTTGAAAATCAGCAAGAAACTGAATACATTAATGGTTAGAAATGAGCGAGTGGTTGTCCATTAATGTGTCGAGATAAGGGAAAACCCATTAGAAAAGTGGAAGATTGAGTTGTTTGCATTGTTAAAATAGCTGAGCGCATCAGGTTTGAGGAAATTGTTGTTTCTAAACTCAAAAACAAACTAAAAGTCTACAGTGGATGCTACAATGCAAGTTGTGTTGATATGTTGCTATCCTACTATTCATTTACTATTGAAGCATACCAGGGTGATATAGGGAAACCTCCCAGCATGCACCGGTGTAACAGATTAATTGACACAGGGTCCACCATCTCCCTGAGACCATTAAGCATTACCAAATGAACATGCCAGAATGTGGAAAGGATTGAAGGAGGAATGTTCCATTGTTCCATTGACCATCTCCTGGTCACGTCCATCGGTGAGACTGACCCTGACCCCTTATCCAGGGGTGTGGAGTTCTCCCCATGTTTGCGTGGGTTTCCTCCGGGTGCTCCGATTTCCCCCACCATCAAAAAACATGCACTAGGTTCTCCAGTCAGTGCCCTTGATCAAGCCACTGTCTCAGATCTGGAGTTGGTCCCCAGGCGCTGTAAATGGCTGCCCACTGCTCCCTTGAGGGATGGGTTAAATGCAGAGAATGAATTTTGCTAGATGTGTGTGTATGTGACAATAAAGTACCTTTACCTTTATCCCCATCACAGAAGAGTCAACAAGGCCAGCGTGGTGACAGCATCAGCTTCAACTCTGAGCCTTCTTTATGGCTACACGTTTACTGGGGACTGGGCACTGGAGCATCTTATGGTGTTGGTGTGTCGGGACACCTCCCACCAAGCATTGGACCCTGATTCTCATAACCTGAGCCTCTGGTGATACTTAAATTTAGAGATTAATTTGAGCTGCCAATGCATTGGTGATCCCCTTGTAATGTTGATGACTGTCTGCACAGTGGGTTTCCTATGATATCGTACAAAAACATATGCACAACAATGTGTATGATAGCCTGCGAAATTATGGCGACTGCAGACCGTTCACGTGACAACCGGTCACATGACAGGTGGCGGTCCTTTCAGTGTTTCAGTTACAGTGTTACAGAGTTTAGCCGTCAGACACTAAAACAATTAGTTAGGATTAGAAAAAAGATGGTGGTTTGGATTAAAACAGCGGACCCCTTAAGTAGTACTCCCGGGACATGAACACCCGTTTCCTGGGTGAAAGTCTTGTGTTTTCTCCTTAACTTCTTCAGGACATGAACTCTGCTCCCTGGCTTGAAAGGCCTGTGTTTTGGGAGCCAAACATCCTCCCGTCCTCCTCTCTACGAGGATCTTCAGGGTCTTATACAGCAGCAGTCAATGTGCTGCTGACAGGAATAAATACGTGGAATACATACGGATTACAGTGCTTTACTTTTCAGAGCTATACATACCAATGCTTCCTGCAGCCTGATCTCTGGCACCATGCTCCTGTTTGGTTGGCTTCAGCTGTTTTACTAGTTTAGGTTTTACACAGCGCAACACAACTCATCCATCTGCTGTCCCACTGATAACACTGATTAGCGTTCCTCATCACGTTAGTTGGCTTTCTGTATGTTAAGTACTGAACTTTACACTCAGATGTCACACATTTTCTGTCATGGCTCATGAGCCGGGTCACGACAGCCTCAGCATCAGCAGCTTAATGCTAGCTGTCACTTCATCCTCATAATCATTTTCATCTAATCTATCATCTGTTTAATTCCTTGCATTTATCTGTCCACTAATATACGCTGTTTTTTAACCAGTAGCAGGACTTATTCTCTTTGATCCACAGCCAAACCCATCCATCGAGCATAATGCCCCTGTTCACTGCCGTAGCAGAACTAATCTGCGTCCATATTAACACGTCTGACAACACATATCACACGACCTTTGACACACACTGGGCATGTGTGTGCCGGTGTAAACAGGAAGCAGATTATCTGACGTTACTCCGCGGTTGAAAATCTTGGATGTAGAAGTTGAAAATACAGAAGATCTTTTGGAGAAAGAACAACAATGGTGGAAAGTAAGAGCAGAGAGTTAGAAGGTTGTGATAGAACATAATGAAGCCTGAAAGTGAGATCAATCAATGTGGAACGTACAAATCATGTCCAACGTGACCAACCGATTGTACAGTAATTGGCTGATTTATGTATTCTTGAGATAAGGAGCCTAAAAGGATGAGTTGTGTTTAATGCCTCTGTGGCCTGGATTATTGCTCTAGCTCTCTTTATAGTCGCCTCAGAGCCAGACTCAAGGCCCTGTGTGTCGATACTGAGATGGGCCCCCTGGGAGTGTTCAGACTGCAGTCTGTGGACCATGGACAAGATAACACACTCTCGTACTGCTGTACATGTGAGGACCTTCCAATTACTCTATCAACTTCCAACCTCAAGCTATATATATATATATATATATATATATATATATATATATATATATATATATATATATATATTTTAGGGCTGTCAAACGTTTACATTTTTTAATCGCGATTAATCGCTGAAGTTCTATAGTTAATTGCAATTAATCGCATGTTTTATCACAATTAAAATTCTATTATTTTGCATTTCAGAACTGTTTTTAAATACATAATAACAATGGAAAGCAATACTCGGCACATGTTTCAGCGTAGTGTCGTTCTTCTGTATGTCGAACCGTTAAGGCAAACGAGTGCAAAGTCCAGCCAGAGTCAATATAGTGTGCAGTAACTCCTAAATTATTTGGATTACTCACTGACGTCCAGTGATCACCGGTTAATGAGACAGTGTTTGCACTTTGCAGCAGTTCCAGTTTAGCTGCTTTCTCTGTGTCGTACAGACTGTGTATGCGTGAAACGAGACAGGTCAGAACATGCCAACCGTAGCACTTCTTTAAGACCCGAGTCTTCTACGATGCTGACAGGTCTGCAGTTAGTTGCCACCCATTTGGCAAGTAGCACTCTCCAAAATATTGCTTTGCCTGAGCCCGCTAGCATCAAACTGCGTCACGTTAATATGCTTAGCTCGTAGGTGGTAACTCAAGCTTGACGTGCTTCGGTGATATTTTAATTTGGCTTTACACAATGTGCATATGGCTTTCAACTTGTCTACTGAGCCGTCCGGGAGTTTTTTTAAAAGAAAAGCGCCATTTAGAAGTGTGTTGCTGCTGTCTTTCTCCATGCCAGCAGCCTGCCTGCATTCTGCAGCAGAAGATGTGTTATGAAGAAGTACGGCAGCGCCAAAGGGTCAAAATAGTAGCCGTTAGGCACGAGGCAAAGCCGAGTGAAGTGTAAAATAAATTAATCGCATGCCGGCATAAAATAATAGATGTATTCATAAGTCTAATCTCACGTGTGTTTCTGCATTGTTACTGGTGTCATTCCGTCAGGATGAACTGGATCCTCTGACTCTTCATCTAGCGCCATCATCAGGTAAACATTTTGTCTCCAGTACTTTAGTTCATGACCCTATACCTGCAGAATCAATGTCATTCCCATCAGCCTCAGCTGTTCTCTTTGTTAAGTACCAGCATGCTAAACCACAACTGTGACCAAACATTATACCTGCTAGCATGGCTGCAGACTCTTCTTATTTTTAGAAAAGGGTTTCTCTGCTGATTGCTGTGTGTTGTTCATTCATTACCTACATCACAGAATGTGACATCTACCACATTCGGTTTCACATATTGTAATTTGCCACGGCAACAAACAAGTGGCATCTGACTCAGCGCCTTGTTATGTGTTTTTATTTATTAAACCTTATCAGCATGTGTAGCCCCGCTGCACTAGCCTGGGCTAGATGTGGCTTCTGATCACAGCGCTGCACAGCACACTCCCATGCTGGAGGTTGTCCTCTCATGAATTATTGTGTGATTGAAATGCCTGCTCTGGGGTTAAGGCCAGAAACAGCCTGAGGGAGGAGTGCAAAAAGAGGAAGAGGAAAAATTGAAAAGCCAGCAGGTGCAGATTAAAAACATTACAAGAATGGATGTGGTCTATGATGAGGGGAAGAGAGAGGTATTAAGAGATCTGGATGATGAAGATGATGTTGATAATGAGAGGGAGAAAGAGGCAAGGCTGGAAGAAGAAGAAGCAGCATTGTGTGTGTGTGTGTGTGTGTGTGTGTGTGTGTGTGTGTGTGTGTGTGTGTGTGTGTGTGTGTGTGTGTCTGTAGAGATCTCTGGTTCGTGGTCTGGTCCATAAAACCCTGTTAATGGCTAAAGGCCAATGGCTTTTCCTGCCAGGGGCATCTTATATGTGTGTGTGTGTGTGTGTGTGTGTGTGTGTGTGTGTGTGTGTGTGTGTGTGTCATTTTTGATAGAACCAATCACAACAAGCATAAGGCCATTACATCCTAAATGGACTCATGTGTCCCTCTGGCTCTTTGAGGTCTCAGCTAGAGAGTGAAATAATCCAATAGGCGGGATATAAATATGTTTGTTTGGGCTAAAAGTATGAAGAAAGCTAAGCAGATAACAGAGAGTCTCTAGCTCTCTAGATCTCACTCCCAACTTCCTGGATCACCGTAAAGGAGAACTGTGACACTCCAGTGACACAACCAGAGTAAATACTGCTCAGCTGTTGGGGGCTAAAGCTGATGGTAAACCAGTTTGTACTAGTATATCTACAGTAGTGCCTTTATCTAATTTAATTTTGGGTTTGGGATTGCTCAGGTGCCGCTTAAAGTTCCGCCGGATGTCTCTCCTTTTCGGCCGGATGTATGTCCCCTTCATCTTTCTTTGTGTTGGCTTTCTAAACTCCGGTGGATTTCTTGGGACTATGATTAACTGCTCCTCAGATCTCTGCAGGGTAAATCCAGACAGCTAGCTAGACTATCTGTCCAATCTGAGTTTTCTGTTGCATGAATAAAGCTACTTTTGAGCGTACACATATTCCACCAAAACAAGTTCCTTCCTGAGACTATTTATTATCATGATTGGTTTAAAGAAATGCCAATAAACTAGTTTTTCTCCCATCCAGGAATGCTGTTTGGACTAGCCAGACCTTCCTCCGCAGCGCTGTGGAGGAAGGTCTGGCAATTAAAACCAAGATGTTACAAATGCATGAATGAGTTTGAATGAGCAGGTTGTTCCTGCAGCAGTAAGTGACAGTGATGGTCGGAGGCAGGCAATGTTACGGAGTGGAAGGAGGCTGTTTTGGTGATGTGGTGTATCTGGGGCAGGAAAGAGAAGGTGGTGTCAAAGATAACTCCAAGGTTGCAGATTTTTGTCACATACTGATGCATGGTCAGGACCCCTTAGCGTCATTTTTTTAAATCTGATCGGTGAGTCCTTCACACTGTCCGTTGGACTATAAAAGTGCTTGAATATTCAATAAAATTTCAGGTGGAAGGTGTTCAGAGGAGCAGATGTTAATCTACAGTACATAGAGGAAGTTAATAGATCACTGCAATCATGTCAAATATTTCCCCAACACTATGTAGCCTATGTTATCTGTTACAGATCGAAGAGGATAATGAGAGCTTTGGAAGAAAAACAAAAACGAAAAGTTGAATCTCCCATTTAACTGTGTTGATTGTGCACTTTAATAAAATTATGCTCTCCTAAAGTCACACACAAGAGCACTTACAGATAAGGAGGTATTATTATGTCAAAGGAAGTATCTCACAAGTGTGATAAAAGTATTTTTTTATTAACCTTTGTTCAACTTTAAAACTGCAGTCATTTCTCAGTATGGTCAGAGAGATAGGGACACCAACACTGCATGCTTGAGTTGTATTCATTACAAACACATCATTATTTAATTTCCTGTTCCTGCCGAGAATACACAAGGTCACATAGAAAGGCAAACCCAAACCCTGCAGAGAATGTGCAATTTCACTTCTCTGCAATCGTACAGGAAGTCAAGAAGTTTTAATTCCAATAAACTTGACAGTCTGTTCTATAAATATGTTGCACACATAATAGCTGCAGAAACCACACCAACATAGTTACTAAGTGAAAATGCACATAAATATTAAGATTTATTATGATCCTTAGAGTCCCACAGCTTTTTCCCACTTACAGACCTTAAACTGCAACAGGCCGTACAAATGTTAGCTTTACTTTCATTCCCAACCCCAAATCCACCTCCCATAAAATATCTAGTAAAGGGATTCTGCTAATTGGACCTGTGATTATTTTTAAATTGCATTGTATGTGCTGAGTGTATGAAGTGGGAATGTCACAAGAACCGATACTTCGGTACCAAGTCGATGCCAAAATTCTGAAAACGTGACAGTACTCGTTTTTATACAGTACTGCAGGTACCGTAGGAGGATGCAATTCCTCCGGACCTGATGGAGGCAGCTTACCTGACACTCCAGATGGTTTGTTATACAGAACCATGTGAGAAGTTGTCATTGGAAACTGTTTGGAAAAGTGCAGGAATACCTGCCAGCTGATTGGTTGAACCATCTGTCTATCACGTCCATCAATGTTGTTTTGAACAAAGAGTCTCGGCTGTCACACACATCTAAACCACGCTGTAGCTGCCAGTAGCTCCTCACCGGACGCTGATCGGTTCAGTCTGCTGCTCTTCAGACACAAACACATTAGTGGAAGCCTAACAAAATGTTTTTTCATGTGATATGTGATTTCTGTTCTCTTTCACAGGTAGCACTGTTTTGCCCCTCTGTGTCTCACCGACACACACAGACAGGAGGAAGCGATACCTCCTGTTCCTGTATGTGTGCAGTGCCGTGAAGCAATTCGTGACATCGCAAGACCTGATATCATACTTCCTGACACTGAGGCGGACAGCTTGCCGGCCCAAAGTTGCAAGGGTGATTTTTCCGCTCACAGGCGCTAGGGAGAAGAGAGACGACCACCATTCAACCCAAAATAAGTCATATAACCATTCCAATGACTCCGAAGCTGTTCAGTTAAGGTAAATTAAGCTAAAAAAAACTGCATAGTTCCCCTTTAAGTTTAGACAAGGAAAAATTAGCATTATGCGGCGACGAAAGTTAACTTTAGGCACCAAAACGACTAGATAAGTTCAGGAAAAAGGTTGTGGTTTGTATGAAAACACTCACACGGAACACGCATTTCCTGGGTGAAAGTCTTTTGTTTTCTCCTGGAAGCGAACTCCACTCCCTGGCTTGAAAGTCCTGTGTGTAAACACCCATCACCCAAGACCACCTCATACAGCAGCATTCAATGTGGTGCATACAGCAAAAAAAAAAACCTGTGTAAATCATACAAATTACAGTGATTATCATTTCGTAGCTTTTCGAACGTGTGGTTTCTTGAGAACAGGCTGATTATACCTTTAAACATAATGGAACTTTTATGAGAGGGCAATCTCATTTACATTCTCCTGGACAAAGGATAAAGAAACAGGATTAATGGAAGCAGGTAGAGAGATGGGGGGGAGGGGTGTTCCTCTGGCTTGTTGCAGTACAGCAGATGGTGAAGGAGTGTTGCTGTCAGAAGGCAGCCTCATTGTACGAACAAACACATGTAGAGATTGAGAAGTCCACTCTGTAGCCGGTCTCCAGTATCGCCACGCTGGGTGCTCTGTATGCTCCACTGCTCCTGTCAGCTGCTGTGTGGGTCTGATGCTGCTAGGCTGAGCATATACCTGCGTGTGTGTGTGTGTGTGTGTGTGTGTGTGTGTGTGGGTGTGTATGTATGTATGTGTGAGAATAAGGTGAAGAGAATATTTATATTTAGCTGATCTCTCTGTTCGCCAAATGGTGTGACGTCTGGTGGGAAGGAAACAGGAGATCTTAAAAAAGAATTACTTACTTTATTTATTTATTGTGTGGAATGATGTGGACCCGCTCAAATTAAATTAATTAAATTAGATTACAGAACATCGCAGTGCAGCTGAGTTGATCTAGGTGAAATGGCTTTAACCCATGATGTTAAGCCAGTTAGAGTCTTGGACGTGGTGCAGCACACTAAAAATCTTAGAGTATTCTCGACAAGATGTGCAATAACCCGATGGGCTGAAAAGCCTTTATGGAGAAATAAAAGACATATCTGAGAGAGACTAGGGTGAGGTCTTAGTTGAACTCCCTAGCTTCATTAGTAGCAGTGAGGTAATAGCCTGATTAGAAGCTGGCTGGCAGTATTCCCAGTAGCATCAACAGTAGTGACAGTTAAAGCAGTAACAGTAATAACAGCTATTATCCAAAACAAAGGGGCCGTTGACTTTTGGTTTTAAAATGGGACATGAATCCTGGTCTCCTGGGAGAAAGTTCTGTGCTTGTTTGACCCATCCACCTCCCCAACCTGCCTCCTTACATGGAATTTGGTGTTCTTATGCTGCATTCCAGGTGACTTGTAACCTGTGTTTTCACAACCTTCTACCCATGAAAGTGCCCTGGAACGACAGTCAAACCCGTAACTTACTACTCGTGAACTCGTACTAGATCGTTGTACTCCCAGTTACAGTTTTTGACGTCACACACACATAAACAACAATGGTGACCCCTGTTGATGCTGTACAGACGCCGGTGATTAGCGGTGAGAAATAGAAATGAATAGACATAAATAGGCAACGTAAAGTAATTCCGCACATTGTAATCAAAACAATACACATATGATTGTGTACTACTACAGGTTATGTTTATTAAATGAAGCCCAAAATATGTCACTAACTAGAAATTGCTAGTATCAGCTAGCGCTAGCTAACGTCAACGTTAGGTAGCCGATAGCTAGAAGGAGTTGTCTTGACTTTGCCTGGAACGCTACCAAGTCATGAGTCGTGACTTGAAGTCGTAACTTATGGGCTAAAAATTGTGTCTGGAACGCAGCACTATACTTCGTCCTTCCTGGTGACTTCCTCGTTTGTTCTCGCGATAATTACTACAGCCACTAGAGGTTGCTTCCATAAGCCGCATACAGATGATCTGCGGTAAAAACGCTCTGCGCTGGCCGTGCCATTGTTTCCCTACGGGGAGAGCGGTGGAGACAACTCGGAGGAGATGGGAAATAAGATGTTGTTTTTTGGCCTCTGCCATTTTGGTCATTGATTACAAAACTAAATATCTATTTCCATAAGTTCCCTAACTTTATGGATGAGCAACACAAAATTGCTGGTTTACCCCTTTCTCTGTCACTGGCGACATGAACCAAGCCATGGGCTAAACTACAGACGACACACAAAAATTACAATTTGAATACAATGCAAGTAGCCATGGCACCCGGAAGTACATTATCACTTACATAATAGCAGTTGCACTAAGAGTAGTTTCAGTACTGGTTTTAGTGCGTTGTTTGCATCAATTACTATGCTTGGTGGAATACAGTGGAATACACAGAGCACTTCACTATGACCCCACTGTGTGTGTGTGTGTGTGTGTGTGTGTGTGTGTGTGTGTGTGTGTGTGTGTGTGTGTGTGTGTGTCAGAGGCGATTTCTTTAAGACTGCAAGGGAAGCTCAGCTTCCCCTTAAATGTCAAAAATGAATATGTACTATTGTGTTAACATTTCATTGACGTGCATTAGAACACTTTCATCTCGAAGACAAGTTTCTTCAGAATCAGCTGATTTGATTTCCTTCTTATACATTCCTGTAGCGTCACAGTGCATTTCCCTGTTAAAGCCTGGCTTCCAATGACTTCAATGGGGCTGCTTTGAGCAGTTTTTTTAAGTGCTTTGACGGTCATTGGATAAATTCTGCGATTATGTCCCGCCCACGGACGCTCAGCGTCTCTGGGGGTGAATGGAAGAGTGGGCTGGCCTGGACTTCGGCGTGGTGATTGTAGGGTCTGTCGAAAGACTGCATCTCCTTTTGATTGACAGCAATTTTGTACTATAAAAAGTCGCCAAAGCTATATGAGCTCCGCAATTGTGGGATGCAATTCCCACATTTCCTCCTTTGAGTTTAATATCGTTTTGTTAGATCGTTTGTTCATTCATTTATTAATTCGTTCATACAG
Source organism: Zingel zingel (assembly GCA_023566125.1). NCBI lineage: Eukaryota > Metazoa > Chordata > Actinopteri > Perciformes > Percidae > Zingel > Zingel zingel. The sequence continues at coordinate 26,523,629 of CM042320.1, forward strand.
TAGGCTAGGCTAGTGTTGTAGGGGTGAACTAGCCAGCTAGCAAACTGCACACAATGGCAGACAATGCTAATATTATCGACCTGATTTTGGCAAAGCCATTTGAAAGTCTTCCTTACGAGGAGGAACTTAGAATTAAACAGCAGGGCAGATCAACACCTAAGATTGATTTAGTGCAAAAGATAGGGCAAAGTAACAGTAACAGCTCTCCTGGTATGACAAAGCTGGCTGACTGACTGGCTGACTGGAAGTGCCGTGACAAAGAAAATGTACTGCTGGCCATGCATCTTGATGAAACTATCTCACAGATATTATAAATTATGATTATAATAATTATTATATTATTATTACATTTATTATTATTATTATTATTATTATTATTATTATTATTATTATTATATAATATATATTATTATAAATAAATGGACAATTTTTATGTTGTAGGCCGAAAATGAGCTTCCCCTCTTTGAAAGACCAGTAGCCGCCACTGGTGTGTTTGTGTGTGTGTGTGTGTGTGTGTGTGTGTGTGTGTGTGTGGAGCAGGTTTATATTTAGACTGCTGTGCAGCCTGCTAAGTAGCCCACTGGTTGATGTAGTAAGAAGAGAATGAGTGGGAAGTGCAAATGCACAGCTACCACTGCTTTCATTTTGCATCATGATTGCCTCCACTGCATTCATGTCGATAAGTGAAATATGTCATGTTATAAAGCAGTTTGATAGATGCAGCTGAAGTAGTAATAAACATAGCCTTACTACAATGATCAGCTGACATAATCCACTTACAAAGAGAAATAAATTGATTGCGCCCGTGTGTCAAATGGACCCTCAGATTCAACAGGTTGTTCCATTTTTTAATATGCAGAAGTCCCATATGTAGTCCCATTACCCTTTAACCCACCTGTCACAGCTGCAGAGAACTGACATATTTATAGGTTTATATATTATGTATATTTACACATTAGAATACACTGTGTACCATATTTCATGTTTTTCATTTCAATGCAGATGACCCCAAATAACAACACCTAGGATTTCCTCTTCAACTCAGAAACCTTCCACCTCCAAAAGTTCTCGATGGCTCCTCCATCGTAGGGTGCACTGAAACCGAGGACTATAAGGAGGAGCCGAGAGAGCCTCATAGTACGGCGCAAAAACAACCGCCTGGATATCAGTTAGACCGGAGGTGGTGAACTTTCACAGAAACAGGAAGCCCCTGTCACCATCCTGACACATTCATACAGGTACTTTGTAATACAAATCAACAGAAACTACTTATGTTTCAAACTTCTCTAAATCCAAAGGTCTGTTCTAAATGATTGAAGTTATAGTTGACTCTGACTAGAAGGAAAAAGGATTAGGATACTGAATGGTCCCTGTTTGGTGTTTGGTCTCGGTCTAGACATTTTCTTAAAGCTGTTTGGATCTGCTACATAGCCTGAGCAGTAACTACTCTTTGATGGAAAACACATATGTGACGGTTGCAGGATTAAAGGACCCAAATGCAGAGAGGGACAACAGGCAGGAGATGGTGTGAGCGTGAAGAAGTTTAATGTAACAAAAGAAACGCCAGAACAGAAAAACCGAGGAACAAAACACAGAGGGATACAAAAAGACACACAGGCTGACGGCACGGGAACACACGTGAGGGCAAAACGATCTGACAAGAGACAAAGGGAACACGGGGGTTAAATACAAGAGGTAATGAACAAACGAGGGACAGATGATACAACAGGTGAAGCACATTAGGGCGGGGCAGGACAATCAACGAAGGCGCGAAAGCAAAGTAAATCTAGACATCACGAGACAGAAAACAGACTATCAAAATAAAACAGGAAACCGGAAAAAACAGACGGGAAACATGACATAACCTAAACACAGAAACTTGACCAACACTAAACACAAGGGAGAACAGAACACAGGGATTAACCAAAACATACACAATTCAGAATAACCAACAAAAACAGGGAATATACAGACATCTACAAACAAGGCAACAGAGATATTCAAACAGGTAACAGAAATGTACAGAATAAATCTACAAAAACATACAGAAAACATAATACAAGCAACAGAAAAATACACAAACACAACAACATAAATGCAAACCCCACGACTCTGTGCCATTGTCAGACTGATACGAATTCATTTCTGACTCCACATTCAATAGTTTGTTTAAACAGAAATACACAGTACAGTACAGTGTGCAAGAAAGAGATTTGTATTGAAACACAAGAAAATACTTTTACTTTTAACTTTTCAAATTACTGTACCTTGCAACTGTAGTTTGGCACTAAACTTGAATAATACACTCCTAGAGACAATAATACATTTTTTCAATGTTTTTGTTGCTTTTTTTAATACATGCAGACATGTCCCGGGACATCCCATAGTTGGAGATCTCAACCCCCCCAATGTTGAACCCAAAGTTACACCCTTGGATTTGATAATATTGAGTATTGGGATTTTCAGAAACAAAACACTTCTAGAGGCAATATATCATGGGACATTTCTAAATACTGATTGTTTTCTAAGAAGAATGACATCACATGTCATTTTTCTTCTGTCATTTTTTAACTTTGTAAAGAAGAATATAACATAATTTTCTGCTTTTGCTCTGCTTAGCTGGAAACAGATATGATGTAGTCGCCGTCTGCGGTACCTTTTAAACACAACATATTTAGCTCAATCATTGGTAAAAAAAAAATAATAAAAAATATACATTTTAGGGAAAATAATCGATTTAAATTATATTTTCATAATTTAATAATTTAAAGTATTTTTTGTTGTTGTTGCTATTTATTTGAATAGGGACAGATAAAAAAAACATAGATTATTACATAAAGAACAATCCGATGCCTGTATCACAGTGTTTATAGCCATGGCTAATTCGCAACACCTGTCCCTAGATTTATTAATTACTAATTTACGATACATACGCTTCTCAATTTTTTCCCCACCCAATCCCTACTATGTATGACTTTCCCATGATGCCAATATATCAGGAAAATGATAATTTGAATGCAACTGCGTGCAAAACTACAGTATAAAATCATTTAAATCTATTAAGGCAATAAAGTGTACAATATAATCCTCTACCAGAGAGCCTTTAATGTTCGGTCAAACACGAGTGCTCATGTTTCAGCACTATGTAAAGAACACCATGGAAGCATAATACACAAGTGAACAACAACTAATCTTGGTTATTGTGAGAAGTTAATCCAACTGCTGCATATGATTAGATAGCCAGCACACCCTGCAGGCTGCTCTGCCTGTTTACAAAACTGGACATGCAGAAGCCATCGGGCCACTTGCATTGATTGAAGTAAGTATTCAAATATTTGTAACAGAGTTTTAACTTTTTTATAAGACATCCAAACATACAAAGTCACACAAAGAGGACATCACTGGTGATCCAGCACACATACAAACATACACGTAAACACACAGGGCTGCAGCGATACACAATATAGCTCCTGTAAAACCAAACCCCTTCTGTCTTCAATCCTCCATGGAACTGTGAATATCTCAAACTGTCCCAACCCTGAAACATCCTTCCACATTCTGTCACACACACAACCAACTGTAACCAGTAACCACATCATGTTACATCAAACTATGTGTAGCTTATTTATATTTTTCAATTTGTTATCTATTTGAAAAAGTCACATTCTAAATTAGAAATAACCAAAGATTAAGTCAACTAGACATAGGGAATTTGTTTGGATCTAAACGCTCGTAAGAAACCTGTTTTTTATTGCAGGAAACTAGCTCACTATCTCTATCTAAACCACACACACACATACACACAAACACACACACACACACACACACACACACACACACACACACACACACACACACACACACACACACACACACACACACACACACACACACACACACACACATACAGGCAGAGAAACCACACAACAACACAATGTTTTCAATAAAAGTGCATTTCCTTCTAAAGGAGCAGTAAAACATGAGCTTCCTGCCGGTCCTGGGCCTCCATCTGTCCTCGGGGTCCTCTGTGGCTCTGCTCTGATGGACTGTGGCTGCTAAAAAGCTAAAGACATCAGGGTGTGGGCAGAAACCACATGCATCTCCAAGAAGCAGCAGCAGCCCTGGAGCATTACACACTTTAATGTAGAGCTGGTTTAATGTGTTGCAGCTCGCTCTCTTCTAAGATTAGTTTTCTTTCACAGTGACTATATAAAAAAGACAGTAAAACGACAGTAACTGTGTCTGGTTATTCATATTATGTATACCAAATGTCAGGTTTGATATGCCAGCACTCTTACTGTAATTGGTGAGACATATTTTTCCATCAAATTTCTTTTGTATTCTGCAAAAATATTTATTGATGATCACAATGATGCAGGAGTAGAATGTCCCCAGTATTGGAGGGGATACCCAGAGTTTCTTGAGGCATCTGAAGTGAAACAGTCTCTGGCCTCCCTTTCTCCCCACTGTATGCAGCGTACGGGTCAGACCCGTTGACAATACTGGGGGCGTAGTACTTCCAAATGTCCACTATCATGTCTTTATTCTTACTGACATTCAGGAGTTGTTGTCCTGACACCAGCGGGTCAGCTCCTCTACTTCTTTCACAGGTGGAAATCACAGCATAGATGTACATTGTATTTTCCTTTGTTTCCCATGATGCTCCTCAGTCAGTTCTTTAAAGGAATGGTCATTAGATGAGCTGATACAGCGTGAGTGGAGCCTGCAGGAACAGCACTGGCATTCACTCACTCACTATTCTCTCTATAATGTTTATTAAATAGTGAACTATATTGGGAAGGACCAAACCAGATTTCAGACACTACACTGAAAACATTGTTGTGTCAGTAGATGAGCCGGTTGTTTGTGTGACTGAGACATCATGTAAACAAACCGAAACAAAAAGACTTCTAATACGTCCCTGAAACAAACCGAGCCCTCAGGAGAATAGTAAAGGTTGTATATTATATATGTTGCATGTTACATTTCCACTGTTTAGAAACCAAAGCCCGCTCCATTTTTCCTTTTCAGTTTCTGCGGGGCCTTCTGCTTCTTCTCCTCCGGGAAAACACGGCCACATTGCACTGTGGGATACAGGAGTAACTTCAGATTAGCTGTGCATTGTGGGTATTTTATAGTGGACTTTATAGTGAATGAAATTAACCAGCAGAGAATTCGAACACCACTACAAAATGTTTCATGGGGAACGGTTTCAAACACAGCTCAGGAGCGACTGTAGAATGATGATCACATTTATCTGAGTGTCACAAACATTCAGAAATGACTCTTTAAATTGGCAGAATTTGATCCAATCAGTCCAATAACATTTGAAAATAAATATCGACAAGTTATGTCAGGGGCAGTGGTGTGTGCGGAAGTCAGCTGGCTCGCCAGGTGCATCAGCAACCCCTACGCTGGAGGAGGACCGACCCCGGTTTACACGTAGTCCAGAAACACAGACGGACTGACGTATACATGTGGCTGAATGTACATTAAATCTGGATTTTTATCCAGATATAAGACACCTGAAAAGTGTAAATGGGCTTTTATATACCACAGAGCTGCTGGCATGGCTGTCGATTCTTAGTTTTGTAAATCTGTATCTGGAAACATTAGTTTGTGGATGAATTGTGCAAACGTACAAGTGTATCATGACCACAGAGTTATGGCCATGTAAAGTGTTATACCATATATACACCATAATACCATCATATTTTGCAGGAGAGATTGGAGTTAAAATGTGTGCTTATCGTCCACATTTATTTGCAATTACAAATGCTTTTAACATTACGGCAACAGAAGTTATATAGTAGTGTTACACAGTTTGTAAGAATCATAGCTACACGGATAAAAGTACTTTTGTGGTCCATTAAAGGTTTGGCAGTAATGTTTGTGAAATGCAAGTATGAAACTCAGACTGGTGGAGAAACAAAGAGCCAGAGTTGTTGGTAAGGGTTGTACTGTAGATGCATTTTACAAATGTCGCTTTTATTCCCAGCCCTGGATTCATCTGTAGCGTGCTGGTTGTCTGTGTGTAAGTTAATGTCATTTTAAGCTGACTGTGATTAACAACCCTTCTGCTCCGTCAGCGTCCAGTCAACTGGACAATTGATCATCTGCTGATTGAACAGATTCTAATTTCTAATCAATGGTGGGTGACAAAGTCCTGGTCAGCAGGCCCGGCAAGCTGTCATTTGAACAATCATTCAGATAACAAAGCCAGCCGGAAAGTCCTACAATTTCATTTCAAATGATTGAATTGATTTTGAAACGAAAATTCTATCAATTCCTGAAAGCAAACATCTGGCTGGCATAACTTTTGACGTTGTTAAACCTTGTAAACAGTCAAAAATATAACAGACAGATAATGTAATGAAGTAACATAAAGGGGATCACCTGACTGCCATATTTCCCATAAATGTGGCTTTTTAGAAGACACTCGCAAAACAACGTACGTCATTTAAAGCTTCCAGGATTTTTACTTGAATCATTTCCCTCGTCTCTGTGTCTGACCCAAATAAACACAGGAAGTAGCCACCTGGAATGGCCATTACAGCTAACTGCCATGGAGCTACACCCAAGGCAACTGGACAGCTGATCTGACCACCACCAACTGTGGTCACCCACACACAGCGGCTTATTTACATGTGTATGGCTGACTTTCACTATATACAGATACAGATTTCTACAGAAACTCAGGCTAAACACAACAGCGGAGTGTCCTGTGGACTGTAGTCTCGCATGTCCAGACCTTCCTCCACAGCGCTGCGGAGGAAGGTCTGGCTAGTCGACACAGCATTCTGGGATGGTAGAAAAATGTGCTCTGGTTTATTGGCATGTCCTGGACACGGTGCCTCTGCCTCTGGAAGGAACTTTTTTTGGTAGAACATGTGTTCACGTGCAAACTCAGATTGGACAGATAGTCTAGCTAGCTGTCTGGATTTACCCTGCAGAGATCTGAGGAGCAGTTAACCATAGTCCTCAGAAATCCACTTGTGTTTAGAACGCCAGCACAAAGAAAGAGGAAGGTAACGGACATCCGGCGGAATTTCCGGCGGCACCGGAGCAAACCCAGAAATGACCCGTCAATTTAGACTATGTGGACTGTGACGAGGACGAGACATTTCATTATGATGGCCGGCTGTATTTCTTCAAACTGGAGTACACAGAGAGGGAGCGACATCAAACCAAGAGGGAAAAGAACGGAAAGTGGACGGACGGAAAGTGGACGGACGGAAAGTGGACGGACGGAAAGTGGACGGACGGAAAATGGACGGACGTCTGCGCTCAGCGCTCCCCACAGCAGACTGAACGAAACCTGTCAATGCCACACTTGGACAGCCTTAATGGGCAAACGACAGCTGCAGTCTGCCCCATTAAGTAGCCTACGCTATAAAAAAACCCTGAGATTGTGGTTTAACTTGGTTATACAGTATGTGTTTGCATCACCAATCAATAATCTAATCTAAAATATGCTGAAAATATGAGAGAGAAGAGAGAGAAAGTGACTCAGGTATTCATGGTCGCTGTGAAACAATCACCCGTTTACCAGGAAATACAAAAACACAAGCCGTTCAAATGCCAATTTCAAACCACCAAACCAAGTTTCATGTTGGCTGTCATGAATAATAGATGCTGCTGTCCCATTAACGACAACCACAGTCCTTTTGTCTCTAACATTAAATACTCACTGGAAACAGTAACCCTGCTGTAACGGCTCAGTATAACCAGCACAGGGGCGGACATGCCTTTGGTCCTCATTTCAAAATGAGCACCAAGCCACAGCCTGTCCACTCTTCCCCGCTGCTGTAGGGAATCAGATTTGTGTCAATATGCCAGCTCAAAAGTAAAACGTATAACCTGCAAACAAATGATTTGTGTTATCGTAAATGATTGGTCTTTTACATTTATGATCATATGTTTTTGGTTAACAGTTCCCTCTCTCTGTCAGCTCTGCGGTTACGCTGACAGCTCTCTCGTTTGCACTTAGTTTGACACAAACGCCCTGCGTTGGCAGCTTATTTTAGGGTTGCGTCCCAATTGGCTCACGAATTCATGAGTGCCAGCTCAGTGCCCAGGACACCTACTTTAGATGAAACAACACCCAATACTGTGAACACCCACTCCCACTTTGGAAAATAGTAATATGGGCTACTCCATTTGATGAATTTACTGAATAGACCACAAATGAGACAGGATTAGCGAGCTAGCGCACCCTGCAGTCCCCGCTGCTAGAAGACTGAGAGGAGAGCGGGCGGACCTTCAGTTAGCGGCTGTAGCAACTCTAATTCAGCCAGCGCGAGCCAAGACTGGACTTTATGAAAATAGAAACAATTTTTAAATATTTTTTTGCTTCAGTGAGTTTTGTTCCCTTTCAAATTCTTATTTCTGTTTGATATTTAAGAAGTTTTGTTTGATTATATCGACACAAATGTGATTCCAAACTACCGCTGATTTTGAGCCACAAAGTCCTACCAAAACATCTGGATCCTGTTGCAGCCCTCTACTTGAAATGAACTCAGTATCAATATATTTATTAATTTATTAAGTCATTTGTTTGTTCATGCACCTCTAAAGAATGTAAAGAATGCATACCTGCGGAGGACTCAGTGAGCAGGATCTTCTCTGTGTATAGGTTATTGTTTTGTGCGTGTCCTTGTTCTTGTGTCACCTAAGGTGACCGAGCATCCTCAAGGATTGGATTCATTTACTTCCTCCCAGTCAATCCCAGCTGAGCCTGATATCGACTCAGCGTATGCGAGCAGTGTGACTGACATCAGAGACATGCTGTCAAGCAAGCATTGTGAATGTGCCTCTGAAGTTTCAAGGCCACAACACCAATTCACAGCTAACGCTCCAGCACAAATACAGCCTGGTTTTTCCTCTCCAGGTATAAGCCGAGACATGACACTGAGTACAGACCAGCCTCTACGGTACCAGCTGGTCAGAACTATAACTGGACTGAAGCTGGACTGAAGAAGCAACAGGAAACAAACCTGACCAAGGCCCTGTTTACACGTACATAGTTCTTTTGAAAAGCGGAGACATTTCCCTTCGTTTACACACAAATGGAGAATTTGCCTCTGAAAACGAGTCTTTCTAAAAACTCTGGCCAGAGTGGAGATTTTTGAAATCTTCGTTCGCACGTTTGCATGTAAACTGAGACAAACGGAGGTTTGGGCAGCCGAGAGAGAGAAAGAGGAAGTGATTCGTTGCTGTTATTGCTATTTTCAGGATTCTGATTGGCTAACGTGGGCTTGAGCTTCTCGTTACACTGCCACCTACAGGTTTGGCATGCGCTTGATGGCATTGACGGCATATATACACGGGTACATGTAAACAAACACTTTTCTGAAAACTGACAGCTGTGCACAATGTTATTTTTGAAAACGGAGAGGTTGAAACGTCCGTTTATGAAAATAACCGGCCACGTGTAAATGTAGCACAAGTGTCAGGAAATGAAACCTGACTGAAACGACTAAACAATGGAATGATATGTTCCCACAAACTGTATTATTGTGTATTCATACTGGAACGGATGAAAAGGTAAAATACAAATAAGAAATGCAGTTCTGCAAACAAGATAACACACTGACAAAAACAAAAATGAGCAAATGTCCAACAGCTGTATGACGGCTCAAGCAACGCCTTAAAAGACAAAGAAATGAACTGATCTGTGGTGTTTAATATGGGAATGCACATCATACTGAAGCTAAGCCTAAACAGAGCTGTCCAAGGTGCTGAATGAACTGATGCTGCTTTGATCTACGGCAGCACTAATCAATCTGCAGATGTCTGATTATTTTCATGGTGGATTGATATATGGATTATTTTATGGATGAATAGATTAGTTGTTAGGTAGGTGGAGGTGTGAGCAATGACTTTGTAAAATCCGGATTTCACACTGAACCAAATCAGGGCTAAGGCGGTGTAACGTCATCAGCTGGCGGAGACGGTGTCTACACTCGTTTTATTACCTACAGATTGATTTATCTGCATCGCTGACAGCCAGTGATAGAAGTGTCAATATGCAGTGCATGTGAATGTGTTAACAGCTCAGAAATGTGTGTGCATAATTAACACATTTTAGCTCACTTCTCTCTTGTGATGTCTCAGTGTGATTTAGAGCAGATGGATCTTCCTCATCACCTCTTTTGTCCTCAATCTTCAAGAGAACTCCATGTTCAAACCAGATGTGGGAGACACAGCACAACTGCACTACACATAATACAAATATAGCCTGATTATAATCAGATGCTACAGAGCAGGAAGTCAGTTTAGAAACTAAACTGTGCATGCCAGCAGAAGCTATGAAAGACAAGTAATAGCACTTTTGGACCACATAAGGACTCAGTTCGCTTCAAATGAGCTGGTTTGAACAATTTGTTGTTTGTACACATCTTACACCATCTTCTACCTGCTCTGACGGATTTGACTCTGGTTTACATGGCAAAGTCACATGTCCTCTTATAAAGTTTAACCAGGGATGGGAAGATTACTGGAGAAGTAATAACTTCAAACACATTTTACTCAAGAAAAAGTCATATTTAGGAAAGTACTCCTTCCTGGCTGTCAGCACCTCCTTCCAAATGTTGGGATCTAGATCATCGTCCTCCTGTAGAGTCATAACCTGACGCTCCAGATGGTTTGTTCCACAGAACCATCCCAGAAGCCGGCATTGGAAACTGTTTGGAAAAGGGCAGGCACCTTCAAAAAATACCTGGCAGCTGATTGGTTGAACCATCTGTCTTTCACGTCCATCAATGTTGTTTTGAACAAAGAGTCTCGGCCGTCACACGCACCTAAACCACGCTGTAGCTGCCAGTAGCTCCTCACTGGATGCTGATTGGTTCGGTCCGCTGCTGTTCAGACACAAACACATTACAGGAAGCCTGACAAGATGGATTCTACTGTGGCATGAGAATCCAGCTGCCATGCAAGGTAAGTAGATTCATCCTCTCCTTTGGTCTCTCTCTCTTCTGATTTTGTTACGAGTAATAAGAGTAAATGTAATCCATTACTTCCAATTTTAACAAATAAAATGTACTTATCCCAATTTTTCTTGAGTGCATAATATCACTGTCTTAAATGGTAGAGTGAACAGGGTCTTTGTCATTTCCTTACTTTGAATCCTAAATCCTCTAAGTCCTCTTTTGCACAGTATGCCACAGTGTTGTGAACAAAAGTTCCTCAGTCTTACCGAAGCCTTCACTTGTTGTTTTTGTCATTCTGTTAAATAGTGGAACACTGCATTCTTCAAAGCTATTATATTCAACTTTTCTTCTGATGACAGAAAGTGTGTTGTCAGCTCCGCCCTCCTCCCTCGCAGACGGTCTTGTTCCCGCCCCAGCACCTGTCAATCATCCTGATGAGCTGTCAGCGAGCAGCATCCGTTCAGTCAGGCCTCCATCAGCCTCTCATTCAGGGTAGAGTCTTTCTCTGTCCCACGTTTCCTCCGCTTTCTCTGTCTTTCTCTCTGTCTCCCTCTGTCCTCTGTTGTCATGGTAACCTAGCCAGCATGAAGCTGTTGGAGAGACGATTTTTGTCGCTCTAATGACCAGTCTTTTCTCTGTGTGTCATGCTGTCAGATTCTCTCTCTCTCACACACACACACACACACACACACACACACACACACACACACACACACACACACACACACACACACACACACACACACACACACACACACACACACACACACACATCCACTAGGAGTGTTACTGTACAACACACACTACTTCTTCAGACTCTGTCTGTAATGTGTAGATAGATATAGATGGATAATAGGGAAACAGGTTTCTGTTTTGATACCTACATTTGGGTTTAGCTCTTGTTATTAAAATGAATCCAAGTTTGGGTGGTTGCTGGGTCCCCAGCTCTTCATTAGTTTGTGATTTGATGAAATACAAGTTTCTTTGGGAATATGTGGCATGTAAGCATAATAGACACTGAAATATTGAAGCTATTAGAACTAGTTTTTACACAAGACAGTTTCATCAAGTTCTATATAGCAAGGAAACTCTCCAGTTGCCTCTCCATTAGCAAAATTCATGCTGAATTGTCTATTTTAGAAACATTAGTTGTGCTTTATGTGGCTGACGATGGCCTGTGATGGCGTGTAGCTATGAGTCCCTCATCAGGATCAAGAAATCACCTCACCAGTCTCCTGCCAACTCTGCTACCCTCCTGCTATATCCTCTACTTCCGAAACGCAACTTATTTTATTTGACCAGTAATATATTAAAACTTGAATAATCATGGGTTAGGGTTTGGGAGACTGAGTGCTGAGGCAAACAACAGTATAACCTTTTAGGTTTGTATAAAAACTAAAAATTAGACCCAATACTGGTCATTACAGGCAGTGAATATGCTGTGTGTGTGTGTGTGTGTGTGTGTGTGTCTGCGTGTGTGTGTGTGTATGTGTGTGTGTGTGTGTGTGTGTGTGTGTGTGTGTGTGTGTGTGTGTGTGTGTGTGTGAGAAAGAGGTTTGTTTCTGTCCATCTATCATGGAACCACAGCATGGTCACATGCAGTACATTAACTAGCCATTAGGAATCAATGGTTCATCCATAATGCATTATGGTCATAGGTACATTAAGAAGACATGGCAATAACATCTGATTGATGTCATCTGAATGGCTGGGACCAAAACCCTTTTAGCCAAAAAGCACAGTAGAATGGATGTAGCTGCAGCAGCAGGACAGGATGAGAAAAACTACTGTCGCGTACAGGAAGACATGAGGAGCGCAGATATACAAGACAGTATTTTATAGCTGCCATTCTTCCTGACGTCCTTTCAACTCTCTTTACAGTCGGACAATGCAATAAAAAATCATAAACATTACAATACATCGTAAACAATACAAAATAGGACATCATCAGACAAAGACTCAACACACACAATAGCATCATTTCACAGCAGAAAACATCACATATGATAATGACGAAAGACACAGACAAGACAAAGACAGACACAGAGACAGCTGCAGTCAGAGAGCAACGCACTCAGTGTCTACATATGAAAATATGTATAAAACAAAATCCAAACTTCTGATATGGTCTTCTATTTCCCATCATTACAACACTAACTCATAATTCAGACCTTGTCTTATCATTGTCAAACATTACTCAATACAACAATCTAAAATAAAATATGTAGGGAAAAATTATGCGTAAACATGCTCAATTTTCCACTCAAGTCTAACAATATCAAAGCATATAAATAATTTTAGGCAAACATAAAAATAGTCTAAATGCTTACAGTTTCCTTCTTTGCTAACATGATAATCAAAATCTGTATATGCAGGGAGTTCTAACATCCATGTTAACCAAGTTCTTATTCTTAAGAACAATGACATCACCAATACCAAGCAGTCTGATGTGTTATTATCACACAATAATAAATGAAGATATGATGCTCACTATGATGGCGAGCTAAGTTCTCTCATTAATCACAACCTGATCCATGGATCCATCAGCTTTGAGAGGACAAAGACTTTACTGCTGTTTGGTAGTTGGCTCTTAAAGGGTAACTACCATTTTTTTTTTCAACCTGGACCCTATTTCCCTAAGTGTTTGTGTCTAAGTGACTGAAGGGAACAACAATCTTTGACATTGGTCCAGTATTAAACAAGAAACAAGCTACAATCTAAGTTAGCTGTGCAATTCTGCAGCTTGTTTTTACGTTCACAAAAGTGCTTGTTTTGCCACTGACAGGCTCAGATTAAAGGTGCTGTAGGTAGGATTGTGAAGATCCAGGACTTAGCCAAACAATTTTAACATCAACAACTTCTCAGTCCCTCCCCTCTTTCCACTAAAGCCCAAAATGGTCTCCTAAGCCCCTCCCCCCACAAGGGAGAATGAATGCGTGTGCATGAGCAGTGATTGACACACAGTTAGACACCCCCCCTGGCCCTGATTGGTGCATCTGAACAGGGAGGGGTGGATTTTTGCAAATCGCACTACAGGCTGTAGGTGGTGCCAGAGGAGCCAGATTTTTCTTTTAATTACCAGCTTCATGTAGTTCTACTGGAACATAGGGTCAGTTTCAGCAATGACAGAAAGTTAGTTTTATAAGGCTTACCTACTGCACCTTTAATATTCTAATTGTCTGACAACAGTATGGAATGGATTTCTAAAGAGGTCAACCTTTCTGTTAAAGAGTAAGATCCTGTTTTTTAAAACATAAAAGAAATATAAATAAACAGCAATTTTAGTATCGTAAAATACACTTCATCTAAAGTCAACAGAAACAAAATAAAAGTATGAAAGGCCGTTTTGGGTCATCTTTCCATTTTTCCAACCATCACAACTCTAGTTGTGGTTGAAATAAACACATTTACTGATTTACATGTTAAATCTGGCTCTATACACGCTAAAAGTATTGTTTTTTTAAATGGAGTCTGGTGAGTTTTGCGCTAGCGACCTCGGAGCTGGTTCTGGTTACAGAAAGGTCTCAAAGAGGTCTCAAAGCCCGATCTCTGTAGGGATCCTTTCCGTAATGTTGTCAGACACTTAGAATAATAATCTGAGCCTGTCAGCAGCAAAAAAGTAACTTTTAATGGACGAAATTGACAATGCACATTTGCCCCATAGGGTTACATTGCAGCTTGGTCTGTGGCTGCCGGTTACAGCGTTCACGCTTAATACTGGACTAATTTCAAAGATTGTTGTTCCTATCAGTCACTTACACACAAAAACATGAAAATAGGGTCCAGGTTGAAAAAAAAAAAAAAAGCCATTTTAAGCCTCAGATTTCTGAGCTCCCCACCAACACTGGAATGCACCACATAGCCTCCTCTCAGTCTCTACTTTCAGACCATTGTCAGCGCTGTATGACTTGCAAACAATGAAACAGAACAATGTTCGAGGTTCATTCATTGTCTTTGAACAGGTTGCGCAACAGAATGCAGTTATAGTCCCAACAAGAAAATATACATTGATGCCTGTTTTTAACTGTCAATGTGCAGTCAAGAGTCCTTACGTGTTTTTCTAAAGGCACCTATAAATTAAACCAGATAAAAACAGTCAATTGGTTTCATTTTGTAGAATTTATTTTCTCATTTCTTGTGCCTGGTATAAAGGAAGCATTCCTGTTGTCAGACAGCAGGGTCTTCATCAGTCTTTCTCTCCAAAATTGATTTTGAATGCTGCTGAGATTAATAATTGTCCTGTAATATCCCAAACAATAAATGATAAGATCTTTTACCCGTGTTTCCTGATTTCCATGTCAATTATTCGTGCTGTTATGGTTATTGAAAATCACACTCATTTATTCACTCACTTCTACTTTTCTAGTAAGAAAAAAAAAGCTGACGTCAACAAATGAAAGTGGAGAAGATAGATAATAAATGAAGCTTCCGTCATGGTAACAGCTGTTTTTCAGATGAGTTCAGATGAGAGTGTGCTGACATCACACAACAGTGGCAATAAAAGCTCAGCCTCCCTGAAAGATCCATCATCAAGAACAAATTCTCATTTGCAATGACAACCTGGCCAAGACAAAGAGTAAACGTAACATAGTTACACAATAAATAAGTAAAAAAACAAACATACAATATACAGTAAAGAATCTACAAAAAATAGAGATCAAATAAAGAGTTACAATAATATACAATTTGTGCAAGGTGATGTCTAAGTGGTCTGGCTGTAACACATAACAAATACAATAGTCCAAGTAATGTAGTACAGTTTATATACAGGCCTGGACATGTCAAATGGACTCCAGTGTTTTGTTAAATATAACCTGTGATAGTAGTCAGCTAACTGCCAATATTCTCACTTTAATAATATTGAATGGATGCTATAAAATCACAAGTCGGACTGAGAGGTGGTGTCTGACTACTACTACTAGTTGGTACGAGCCAATTATCTGGCTAAACAAACTATGCCAGTATTTCTCATGTGTGCATAACTAATTGCCTTTTATTTTCACGAATTTGAAAAAGGGATGACCAGTTCAGCAACACTCTGTTATCCTCCAGCATCGATGCACTACAGAGTGATCTTTTTTGTGGGCAATAATGAAAGCATGTTCATAGAGACAGAAATGAGCCTACATGTTTGTTCATGATCATGAGTCATGTAATCATACAGCTTTTAATAAACGTGAACACTGATGTGGGTTTGATTTGAGAGTTTATTATCAGTCCCTGTGTGTGTGTGTGTGTGTGTGTGTGTGTGTGTGTGTGTGCGCTTGCTAAGCCTACAGGTGTTGTTGCTCCAGCACAGATTCCTCAGAGCTTTGTAGTGGGGAATATTTTACCTTTATTCTCAGTTTAAGTGGAGCTTTAAACAGCAACAGCATCCCAAGGATAAAGAATACACAAAGACACACAAAGTGAGAGGGAGGGAGTACACACCATGATGCCATGACGTGTCTTTTCCTGAGGCATTGATGTACTATGAGTACTGGTCTTTCACCACAGTGCCAGAAAGTACATTCATTTTGGATGAGTTTGTCAGTTCTGTGAATATGAATATTTCATATATATATATATATATATATATATATATATATATATATATATATATATAAAACATTGGCATTGAACGTTCAAAACCTTCACTGTTCATTGCTCTGTGTGGCTCGGGGATCCTAAAGGCTGCCATGTTTATTACAGCCCACCGTCTCAAAGTAGAATTTTGTAGAATTTATTTTCTCATTTCTTGTGCCTGGTATAAAGGAAGCATTCCTGTTGTCAGACAGCAGGGTCTTCATCAGTCTTTCTCTCCAAAATTGATTTTGAATGCTGCTGAGATTAATAATTGTCCTGTAATATCCCAAACAATAAATGATAAGATCTTTTACCCGTGTTTCCTGATTTCCATGTCAATTATTCGTGCTGTTATGGTTATTGAAAATCACACTCATTTATTCACTCACTTCTACTTTTCCGGTAAGAAAAAAAAAGCTGACGTCAACAAATGAATGTGGAGAAGATAGATAATAGATGAAGCTTCCGTCATGGTAACAGCTGTTTTTCAGATGAGTTCAGATGAGAGTGTGCTGACATCACACAGCAGTGGCAATAAAAGCTCAGCCTCCCTGAAAGATCCATCATCAAGAACAAATTCTCATTTGCAATGACAACCTGGCCAAAACAAAGAGTAAACGTAACATAGTTACAAAATAAATAAGTAAAAAACAAACATACAAAATACAGTAAAGAATCTACAAAAAATAGAGATCAAATAAAGAGTTACAGTAATATACAATTTGTGCAAGGTGATGTCTAAGTGGTCTGGCTGTAACACATAACAAATACAATAGTCCAAGTAATGTAGTAGAGTTTATATACAGGCCTGGACATGTCAAATGGACTCCAGTGTTTTGTTAAATATAACCTGTGATAGTAGTCAGCTAACTGCCAATATTCTCACTTTACTAATATTTAATGGATGCTATAAAATCACAAGTCGGACTGAGAGGTGGTGTCTGACTACTACTACTAGTTGGTACGAGCCAATTATCTGGCTAAACAAACTATGCCAGTATTTCTCATGTGTGCATAACTAATTGCCTTTTATTTTCACGAATTTGAAAAAGGGATGACCAGTTCAGCAACACTCTGTTATCCTCCAGCATCGATGCACTACAGAGTGATCTTTTTTGTGGGCAATAATGAAAGCATGTTCATAGAGACAGAAATGAGCCTACATGTTTGTTCATGATCATGAGTCATGTAATCGTACAGCTTTTAATAAACATGAACACTGATGTGGGTTTGATTTGAGAGTTTATTATCAGTCCCTGTGTGTGTGTGTGTGTGTGTGTGTGTGTGTGTGTGTGTGTGTGTGTGTGTGTGTGTGTGCGCTTGCTAAGCCTACAGGTGTTGTTGCTCCAGCACAGATTCCTCAGAGCTTTGTAGTGGGGAATATTTTACCTTTATTCTCAGTTTAAGTGGAGCTTTAAACAGCAACAGCATCCCAAGGATAAAGAATACACAAAGACACACAAAGTGAGAGGGAGGGAGTACACACCATGATGCCATGACGTGTCTTTTCCTGAGGCATTGAGTACTGTTACTATGAGTACTATGAGTACTGGTCTTTCACCACAGTGCCAGAAAGTACATTCATTTTGGATGAGTTTGTCAGTTCTGTGAATAATTCATATATATATATATATATATATATATATATATATATATATATATATATATATATATATATATATAAAACATTGACATTGAACATTCAAAACCTTCACTGTTCATTGCTCTGTGTGGCTCGGGGATCCTAAAGGCTGCCATGTTTATTACAGCCCACCGTCTCAAAGTGAAACTGGAGATCCTGGTATTTTCAAAGGCTAAACAGTAAGATCTGTCTGGGGAGCGGTGTATGGTGTGTGATTTTAATGACCCATTAGCTCACTAATGTGTTCAGTGAATGTCATCTGGCTTTTAGATTTTACTAGATTGTGTGCAAATTGGACCTGAGGGTGGTGGCAGAGGAGCAGCTGGTGGCCAAAATATTATTAATGCTGGCAAAAACACAATAGTTACGTTTCATTAAAAGCTAGGTCTTATTTTGCTAGACTTGTCCATCATTCCTGTCAGTAAAGTGAACTCAGCGAGTTAACTTGAATCACCGTGAGGTCACGCTAACACAAGAATCACTGTTGACACATTGATTTGAGCTGCAGAGATATGTGAAATCTGCAAACTTGTTTCTTTCTGTTGTCATTTTCAGCCCTAACTGTAACGTTTAAAGATATCAGGTTAGCACAGAGGTCCCACCTATCTGTGTTCTCCGCTGTCTTATCTTCTGTCCTGTGTAGCTTTGCTAGCGTCTTTGATGAACCAAATCTAGCGTTAGAAACAGCAACATGTCACGGACTGACTGATAGTTTGGTTGGTGTCAGTTTCTTTAGTCTGCTAAATTAGCTCTCCAAGCTAACGCTAGTCAAAGTGTTGACATATGAAAGCATCAAACATGAATTTTAGATGAAGGAGATGAGAGTAGATCCAGTTGTTCCTCGTCTCTGTTTGCTTAGCGCGCCTTTAAAGGAAGCACAGCACTGCGAATGAAGGGTCAAGCTAGTCCGCAAGGCATTTTGGGATGGGAGAAAAACGTGCTCTGGTTTATTGGCATTTCTTTAAACCAATCACAATCATCTTGGGCGGCGCTAAGCGCCAGACGGAGCCACGACGCCTTTGCAAAATATCCCCGGGAAGGAACTTGTTTTGGTGGAACATGTGTACGTTCAAAAGTAGTTGTAGTCGTGCAACAGAAATCTCAGATTGGACAGATAGTCTAGCTAGCTGTCTGGATTTACCCTGCAGAGATCTGAGGAGCAGTTAACCCTAGTCCTCAGAAATCCACCGGACAAAAATGAGGGACATAGCGGAATCATCAGCGACACCTGAACAATCCCGTAAATGAAACGTCGACATATAGACTAGTATGTACTAGGAGTCTTCTACCCAAAAGTTGTTGGAAACAAACATTGTGATTGGGTCTATAGATCGTTTTTCACACAGTCATTCTGATTTTTGATACTAAGGTGTAACTAATAAACGGCTGCATTGCTATACCTGCTGGAAGAGT